>JAMWET010007068.1:0-68381 GCA_024036415.1 Prochilodus magdalenae | reverse complement strand
TTTCCATTCGCGGTAGCAGTGATTCGAAAACGAAGGAGCATTTAAGCCTACATTGTCTGTGTGCTTGACATTAAAGCTGTTTTGATCTTGTAGGTGAGGTCAGTGAATTTGATTACTTACTATGGGAAATATTTGTATGTATTATGCATCGCGCATGTATTTGTATAGTGTGTGCGGTGTTGTGTGTGTGTGTGTGCGTGCGTGAGTGTGTGTATCGGTTAGACGGGAAACTGTAAAAGGAATCCATCGTCTCTGAGGTGGGAAATAAAGTTTCCCATTTTTATCCAGACACCTCGTCCATCATGACTGGGCTTGGAAGCGTTTGGTACAGTGATATTAATCTGCATTGGAGACACTTCTTTCCCCAGAGTGTGCGTGTGGGGGGGTTTTTGGGGGTGTCCCGATTTAAAACACCACACAATTTAGTCACACACGCCTCAACAGTTAGCAACGTTAAATAAACCGATATATTTAATACTCCGTACGTAAATATAAATAAATAGCAAGGGCAAAACGATGTGTTAACAAGGTTTGAAAGGCCGCACCATGGTCGTGAAACAACAGTGGTCTTAAGCTAAACACCTCATGCATTATCCTAGCCACATAGACTGCTCATTTCATCTATTCATTAAATGTTCTCTAAATGAGGCACTTAAACAGCACTTAAACACTGGGCTCCAGTTTACATATCTGATTGCGTGGCAAATCTTTTTTAGAACTAGACAGATGTGGCTGTGGAGCTACTGGAGTGTTCCGAATCCCAGCGGACATTAATGAGGATTTTTGGGGATTACTCTGGGCTACCTGTGACTGAAGACTCTACCTTACAAAGCGTGTATGTATAACCTCCATGCAGCATGAGTATTCGATTGTTGGTACTGATGACAAGGTTAAATTTCTGCAATGTAGGCTACATCAAGTCGCTGCGCTGCCTCACGGTCCTAATGCATCATTTCGTTGATGCTGACGGTCAGTTCGTGGCGACATTTTCTGTAGACTGGGAATTAGTTCCACTTGCTGTGGTACAGCCCAGTAATGACCGTAACGCTTCTGTACACCTGCCAGAATCATCTACTTCCTTTCACTATCACCCCTTTGACACATCCAAATCCAAACCTCCCTTAGCCAATCAATTATGCATCTGCTCTGTACCCATTTTCCAACACGTTCAGATGAGGCAGTCAACCGCACTGTTAGCACCTCTTCTGCATCCTGTAAAATTGCTGTCTCACACTCCTGAAGGTAATTATAGCCACCTCATTCTCGTGCAGACACCACCTGCAAGAGTCTGAAACTTAACTACTAAGCAACAGGGGGCAACATTCCACCAGAAAAGTCAGAAAGCACCAGTCCCTTCTCCCTCGATTATGTCCTGTATACTTACCGATCTTGAAGAGAATATAGAAACGCTTCATCATCACGCCCCTTTCACCTTGCCAGAGCTCTCTACAGTGGTGACAAAGCAACACCAACACTTAACGCTTTTTTTGTCCATCTATATTACTACTTATACACTGTGAACTGCTTGATGGTGGTGATGGTCGCTAATCAAGAGCTTCAGCCATCATTTTCACTGTTCCATTGACTTTGGTGGCTACCTGTCCCTTAAATGAATCCCATTCCTGTCCCTAACCAGGCGTAGACACAAAAGCTACATTCTTCATGCATTATAGTTGTGTTGGACGGCTGTGTGTGGCTTGGAAAACCTATCAGTGACGCTATCACTCCATGCACTATCACCTCTTGAGGCGCAAGTGTATATTAGGAGACCAGTATGAAATGGGGCTAGCTGATTAAGCCTGCTTCCTTCAGGTAGGTATCCTATGAAACACATACAATGCATAGGCATCTTTGACAATCATCCGCCCCCAAAGTGTTTATTATCGTTCCCCTTCCTTGATATATTTAGATCATTTAGGAATCTTTCATGGTTCGTGCATCATTTAAAAACCTATCCAACGTGTAGATCTTTCTAATGACAACTGTAGGATACCAGTGGATGGTTAGTTGACTCACAAAAGACATTCCGCTATCTAGCACTCATTGCCTGACAGTGAGTGGAGGGAGAGGAATAGATCTTTTAACCCTTTATCTTCAGGCCTTCTCCTGTTTGGCCTAGTGTGGACTGAAATACAAGTAGTTATTCGTATTGCAACATGTAGTTCAGATGTCATTAAAGTGATTACTGCAGCAAAATAATTGGGCTAGTTCGTAAAAAGGGGTGAACCCACAGTTTTCCCAAATCTAAGTAGAAAATAATGTAACATTATTTTTTAAGATGGTTAGTTATGGAAATACCAAACCAAAGAACTCAACAAGAGTACAATCTTTATCCCTATTTTGGTGCTCACAATTACCAGATTTAGAGCATTTTTTCTCAATGAAATAATTGACACAATTATCAAAAAAAATGTAGCATTGAGTTTAAAACCTCACTGGGTCTGCATTGTTTGGAAAGTGATATGGTCCCAGTCCTCAGTTCCCGGAAACAAAGGAAGAACAAATAACAACATGTTTACATAACTGATTTGATTATTCATTGGGAAACTGGATGTTGGAGTCAGAGATTTATGAAACTCAATCCGTGCAGGTTTTCAAAGCCTTTTTTTTGTATATGAACTACGGCTACTAGGTCATGCTGCTCATTCCCATGCAGAGGGTAGGCATAACTAGAAAAGACAGACCACGTTCTGATAGAGTGGGGAGATTAAATACATATGTGCTGCTCTTGTTGCCATATGAATCGAGCAGAAATGCATATGATTGGAAGTTCCAGTGTTATTTGACACTCCAAATAATTCCTCTACGACTACAAACCCAAAGAGCATGGTCGTGAGAGTAAAACTCATATGCGTTTTCTGGTTTTAATGTTTTACCCACATTTCTCTCAGGACGAGAGGTAGTAAATATACATCCGTTGCAGTACCGCAGTGTGTCATATGGATATAATAGAAGAGGGAGAACACAGATCCCACCGAGAAAAGCACCGCCTGTTTCCTAGCACACACCGGTTCAATCTCCAATAATGCTAACACACTCACATGCTCCCAGGACTGTTAACGTATGGAAAATGCAGCTTCCTGGATCTGCGAAGAAAAAAGTGTTGGAAGGTGGTGAAAAAAACAAATATGAATAGAATGTGCAGCAGCTTGTTTTTTTTTTTTCCTTAGCAGGATCACACCCCAGAGATTGTACTGTATACTACGGATTAGAACGAGAAAGTGAGTCACATGCATCTAAGTGTTCTCTCCTGCTGATTCAGATAAACCTCACATCAGCCTGAGCTAAGGCAGGATGCCTAAAACAGCAGTCCTAAAAAGCAGCGGATAAGCCACGCGGCTTCTGCTACTCTCATCCTTTTACTGATATTATGTGTATAGGTGCTTATTACAAGGCACACGCATGTATAATAACAGCAGTCTTTTGACTGTCACTGATCAGATTAGAGCATCTGGTAGGAGTGGACACTTTAAATGCTTCCCATCTGCAAAGTCCATGCTGTGATTTGATAGGAATCTGCTTTCTTCTGTTAATTGATCAAAAACGGGTGGGAAAAGTCTGTGCAAAGTGCAGATACAAAACATCCATAACCATTGTGTTTTTGACGGTTATTTGCTATTAAGTTTGTTAATTGTTCAGTGAGTTATTATGATTTGAATTTGATTGATTTTGATTTGAAACTTTTGGATATTACTATATTATTTCATTTTCCATGGTCATATTATAATAACCACCTTCCTACGTTGATGCAGACAGCATGTAGCCCATAAAGGGAAGTCCAGTTTTCTCCCATGTGGAAAGTTAATCTCCACCAATTTGAGTATGAAATTCCATCCTTGCAGATCATGGTACCCCCATACATACCAGTGGCTTATTGTCTCCCTCGGGCCAGATGGGATTCTTCCAGCAAGACAGTGCAACACAGTCACATGGCTAGAAATGTCTAAAGTTGGGTGGAAGGCCATGGGATATGATCTTTCAGGTACTACCTGGCCTGCAAAACCCTCAAACCTGAACCCATCTGAGTCATCTGTGGGACCTGGATCGTCGTGCCTTGCTCTATAGATTCTCGCCCTAACACACCCTCCAGCAGCTGTGGGATACACTGCAGTCAGCAGGCCTGCAGAAACCTATGGCAACTTACCAGGACCTTACTGAGTCACTCCCAGCCTCCCAGTAATGTGACTGGACTGTGTAGAAGCTAAATTGAATTTATATGTAATGCATTATGTAAACACGACCGCCAGAGTGTCCTGTTTTACTTCAGCACCTGCTTGTGTCACCAAATCTACAAATTACAACACACCTGTATCTAAACTAGTGATTGCACAAGGACCGCTTTGGTAGGAAGTTCATGCCAGTATTCTGACAATATAACAATACTTGTTGTTCTACAGTATCGTAAGTGCTAAGAACTTAATGGGGGCAGCATATACGCCTACAAGTAGTCTGCCATTAAATGCAACAACAAGCCACAACATCTCTGCCTCAACTCAAACAGACGTATATGGAAATACTTTGCATTTAATGTTTATGGCTGTTGAGTTTAGGCTAGCATGATGTAACCGTAGCTCATACTAGCAGGGGGCTACCATCCACCTTAAAGCTTAGCCTGCGTCAGCTGCCTTAAAAATATAACACTAGCAGTTTAAGTAGCAGTTTAAGTAGCAATTCAAGTAGCAAAATAAGTAGCAGTTTAAGTAGCAGTTTAGGTAGCAGTTTAAGTAGCAGTTTAGGTAGCAGTTTAAGTAACAGTTTAGGTAGCAGTTTAAGTAGCAGTTTAGGTAGCAGTTTAAATAGCAGTATAAGTAGCAGTTTAAGTAACAGTTTAAGTAGCAGTTTAAGTAGCAGTTTAGGTAGCAGTTTAAGTAGCAGTTTAAGTAGCAGTTTAAGTAGCAGTTTAAGTAGCAGTTTAGGTAGCAGTTTAAATAGCAGTATAAGTAGCAGTTTAAGTAACAGTTTAAGTAGCAGTTTAAGTAGCAGTTTAAGTAGCAGTTTAGGTAGCAGTTTAAATAGCAGTTTAAGTAGCAGTTTAGGTAGCAGTTTAAGTAGCAGCTTAAGTAACAGTTTAAGTAGCAGTTTAAGTAGCAGTGTAGGTAGCAGTTTAAGTAACAGTTTAAGTAGCAGTTTAAGTAGCAGTGTAGGTAGCAATTTAAGTAGCAGTTTAAATAGCAGTTTAAGTAGCAGTTTAGGTAGCAGTTTAAGTAGCAGTTTAAGTAACAGTTTAAGTAGCAGTTTAAGTAGCAGTGTAGGTAGCAATTTAAGTAGCAGTTTAGGTAGCAGTTTAAGTAGCAGTTTAGGTAGCAGTTTAAGTAACAGTTTAAGTAGCAGTTTAGGTAGCAGTTTAAGTAGCAGTGTAGGTAGCAATTTAAGTAGCAGTTTAAGTAGCAGTTTAAGTAGCAGTTTAAGTAAGCAGTTTAAGTAGCAGTTTAAGTAGCAGTTTAGGTAGCAGCTTAGTTAGCAGTTTAAGTAGCAGTTTAGGTAGAAGTTTAAATAGCAGTTTAGGTAGAAGTTTAAATAGCAGTTTAGGTAGCAGTTTAAGTAGCAGTTTAGGTAGCAGTACCCTAGTTTTCCTGACATTGCATTTTAGGCAAGTTAAACTACTGCTTGCTCTCTGAGTATATATAAGGGTGTGTGTGTGAGAGTGTGTGTGTGTGCGCGTGTGCATGTGCGTGTGTGTGTGTGTATGTGCGGGTGTGTGTGTGTGCGTGCATATGTGTGTGTGTTTTACATTGTGTGTGCTGCCTCTGTTGATATTGCAGTTATTGAGTTATACAGGATAACTGACATTTCATAATTGCCCTTTCACAGTATCAGTCAGAGGAGGATGTTGACTTTGTTTTGCTTGTGGTTATTAGTGTGGTGTCATGGAATATTGTACATTTCTGGTATTGTGACATGCCTAATTAATTCTTATATGACTTTAATTCTTCATGTAGCAACATCCTCTCTGAAATAATGAATTTATATGCCTTACATATAAACAACATCCTCATAGGGGCATTTCAACTGACCATGTAACCATTGCTCCATCTGTTCTAAATGCCCACTTACATCCTACAGTGATGTTACAGTAGTGTCTAGAGTGAGATTTTCCAGTTTAAAGATTCAGAACCCCCTCACAGATGAAGGTTCTCGAATGGAAGTTGGGTTTGGATCATCGTTCTGTTGATTGCAAAATGTCCAAGCAGTATAAAGGGCAACTATTGTTTTCAAATATTGATAGAATTAAAAATTATATGGAATATTAATAAATAAATAATAACATACACGCTTTTGGTTTAATAATTGAATACTAATGTCTGCATCTCTTGGTCAATGGTCAGTAGCGTCTTTATGGTCGTTTCTAGGTGTGGTGATAAGAGGCTTTTTGCGGCCAGTTCTTTTTTTTTTGGACCTTTCCTTGGCTATTTCTGTTACTAGCAGCTAAACACACAGAAGCTTTGAGTGCTTTTTGGATGGTGTCCACTGGCCCTGTAGCGAGCCCTGCCATTTAAAATATTCATGGCTGCTGTTATGGCCTTGGCCTGGGCCAGTGTTAGATGGTAGAGCGGGCATGCTAGCTGTTTCTCCCCAGTCTTAGCAGTGACATCAGCGCTATTTTCGATGAAGCTTACAGCTTTAAAAGCTTTTGTGCAGCATCCCACTTCACAGTATGACGTCCCGTATTTTCAGTGCTGATGTCATCAGTGTTGCAGTATTTAAGATGTCACCACTGATGACAAATACACGTAAATTAATAAAACTTATTTCTGACCTATGCCGAATTTAAGCTTGTGTGTACAGATTACTTCGGCATCCTCACTTCTTCTGTTGTTTGGCTGTATTCTGCATAGGGGGCAGGGTGTTTATGTTCTTGAGTTCTTAAGTGATATGTCCCGGCAGAAGAACAGAGATTATAATCTTGTCTAATGTTCCTCATAGAAACTGTGAAATAGTTCCATACAGAATTGTCCACTGTTGATCTGACACTTCTGTCTTTGCCGGCCCAGGAGAGTTTTTATTTTAATCAATGTTTCTAATTTCCTTTACACTTAGATTTTAGATTTTGACACCTTCACAATGTAAACTCTGCGTAACGTCTTGTACTTAAACAGTCTCCAGCATGTTAGTATTGTGATATATGTGTGCAGGACAGATGGGGTTCTTACAGGAGTTGTTAAAGACAAAGACACCACACACATGCACACCCTCTGCACTCAGACTCTGGGCTCAGGGGAAATCATGTGACTCTGGCCCTATAGCTTAAAGGTCATGAGGGGGGTAAGGGGGCACCCTGAAGTGGCAGGCCGGTGATACAGAGCCATCTGTCGCAGGAAAATAGTTATGCACATGTGGTGCTGTTCCTCCACCCAAAAACACATATTAGTCTATATAAAGTTATATTTTTAACTTAGATATATTTTTACCTTTTCAAATTATATAATTACTGTAGGATTATTATAATTAATATTACCTTCATTTTTCTTCTCTGCCTTTCTTCCAGTGCATAATTGAAACAAGTGAAATTTTCTCCCGGTTTTGGTAGTTACTATTACTTTTTTCTTAAAATAATATGTCAATTTGAAATGGAGGCAGCATTTTTCAAAAAAAAAAACAGTGTACATTTACAGACATGCTGTTTATTATGCCATCTAATGGATCTGCATTGTTTGAGTACCAAAGTTTGCAAACAGCCAGCACCAGTCATATGCCACACTGTATTTCTTTTCCCAGCTTAGCTCTCCTCAGTACATTGTACAACAATAGAGATATAGTCATCATTTTTGCTTCAAATGTTTTCCTAAATATGAGGCCTATATTAAATCATGAACTCAGTATCTTGAATCAATTCATGGGCCATGTGTATACATATAACCTAAAAAAGACAAGGCTGGTTTCACCCTGTTAAAATACACTCATTATCAAAAGAGTAGCTGCACCCAGAAGGAAGTGTGGGATTGCGGTGCTATTGGGAAAGAAAGTTAAGGTTACCAGGAGCAATAAATATACAGAAGTAATATATGATAAAATATACATACAGAAGTAGTGTCTCTACATATGGTGTCGGGCTGCCACATTTGCTCGTCTCGTCATGGAGGTTCTCAATGGTGTCCTGCGATAATTCATCCCATGCAGCTTGAATATTCTCACACAGTTTCTGCAGGTTTTGCTGTAAGGGTGGAGGTAGAGTGACACCAGACCTACTGGATGTGTGACAGCAAACCATTCATCTTGGTGCTGACCACGGTGCCTCCACAAACTGGTTCTTTGGTCGTCTCCACCAAGACAAAAGCTGGACTTGTCACTGAAAATGACCTGCTGCCATTCGGAGTCACTCCATGACAGTCCAGCACGACACCATTGCAGTGTTTGGCGATGCGGACGTGGTGTTAAGGACAGTCATTGTAACGGCCTACTTGCATGTTGTCCTGCATCGTAAAGCTGCCTGACAGTGGTGCTGGCACTAACAGGATGACTCATGGGGGCATCTCTGCTCCCTAAATGTTCACAGTTGTGGCTGTTGTATGGCCCCAACTTGCTTACATCACATCCGTGGCCAGGCATGAAACCTAAATCAGCAACATGTCTCACAATGTCAGGCCTACTCACCAAGTTTTCAGTTGATTAGATCTGGGTGCGACTATTTGTGCAGCTGTTCTTTTGAGGAGGACTGTAGTATGAAAAGGTAACTCATTATGTGACTGGCTATAATTATGCAGGTACAGTTAGCCAAACTTTCAGCAAAAGTGTTAACACTGGAGCAATGAACAGCGACAGATTATTAAAAGCTCATACAGAGGAACAGGAGTGAGCTGGATGATTCAGGAGGTCGGGGTGAGAGCCTCCCCGCGCATGTGTGATAGAGAGAATGTTCACAAATACGACCCTCGGCACCCCACCCACCCCCGTCAGTCAATCAGAAGGGTCTTTGTTGTCGTGCCGCCGGGCTCTGCATGCAGAATTGGAGGTTCCCTCTCGTCACAGGCAGTGGCTTTTGGAGAGCCGATAGGGAAGCACTGTAGCCTAGCAACCAAATGCACTGTAGCCAAACGCAGCCAGCTGAAGAAAAACTACTGTAGCAGCCAAGCAGTCCAAGCTCACTGCAGAAGCTGATGAAACCTGCAGCCACTCTGAGGAACTGTGATGCCTCTGAAAGCCATAGTTTCGTAGCATGTCTGGAGTCTGCAGTTTGCTTCTTTAGATGTATTGCCTCTCAGTGAAGATAATTCAGCTCACAAGTAATGGCTGTGATATACTGTTATCTGTTGATATTACAATACCTTAAAGACTACCTTTTTCACCAAACTACAGCTTTAATCCTAATAAACTGTCTAAAGAATGATAATCTGTATTTGTAGCATAAAAATCAAGTAAAGTAAAATTTCAGTGTTCCAAAATTAGGAATGTAAAAACATTTGATGTAGTAAAATTGTTGTAAACCTAAAATGTGGTAATGTAAACAAATGCTGTAATGTAAAATGTAGTGTAGAGAACTAGAGCGAGGTAATAATTTAGTGTAGTGAAACTTTAGTGAGATTTATATCAGTGCAGTAACAATGTTGTAAGGTAAATCATTCATTTATTGATATTTTTACCTGCTTACTCTTCAGGGTTGTGGATGGTGTTGGAGCTTATCCCAGTGCTCAATGAGCACACTCTGGACAGGCCACACGCCCTCACATGTAGGCACAATTAGGTATCTCCAGTTCCACTGACTGCATGTCCTGGGACTGTGAGAGAAAGACCAGGGCACTCCCACACAGGAATACCACGTAGACACATGCAGAAAATACACGCAGAACTCCACCCAAAAAGCACCTTGGTCGCCAATTTAAACATTCATTGTAGTAAAAAAAGAACTAATGTAAAAATTCTGTGACAAAATAAAAAATTAAAAAACTAATTTTGGTTAATTCAGCATAGTAAAGATTTAGTAATGTACAAGTTTGATGAGATGAAAATTAAGTACGGTAAAAATTTACTAGAGCAAAAATTCTATATGCTAAAATATAGCAGTGTGAAAATTCAGGGTGGTAATAAACATGAAATTCTACAGTTTAAAAAAATTAGCAAGCTAAGGTCTGTTCTCATCAGAGTGGCACATGGCACGGAGTGACATGGTGATGCTCTAATATAAAGAAACAGCCAGAGAAAGGCAGGAGTGGAGTGTACTACTGAGAGTTGTCACTCTAAACTTGTGGAAGTCAGAGAGCAGCAGAGAAAGTGTGTGAGAGAGAAAAAGTGACACTGAAGGTCTCAGGCTTTAAGCTGGACACACTCTGACACTTGGTCATGTCTGATTGAGGGTGGACTCGAGGTCTGTGTGTGAACCTGTCTACTTCTCCACACACTGCAGCACTGAGAAGTCCAACACTGCAGCAATTTCCACCTCTGGTCAGCTCTGTCCAGGAACGTGTCAGGGCCAAACACCTCTTTGAAACTGGAGCATTCTGGCCTGAAATTTCAGTGCTATCCCTAAGTACAGAGAATCTTCCTGTTCGGATCTGACCCAACCGGAACCACATCAGTTTTAAGTCAGAAATTGACCAAAGCCCTACTATATTCCGCTCAGCTGAATTCCGACCAGCTCATTATCAACCAAGTGTTGTCAGTCAACCATCATCAAGTGTTGAATAGAACATTCACATTCTGTCCCAGACACCCACATTCTCTCCCAGACACCCACATTCTGTCCTATACACCAACACTCTCTCCCAGACACCAACACTCTCTCCCAGACACCAACATTCTCTCCCAGACACCCACATTCTGTCCTATACACCAACACTCTCTCCCAGACACCAACATTCTCTCCCAGACACCCACATTCTGTCCTATACACCAACACTCTCTCCCAGACACCCACATTCTGTCCCAGACACCAACATTCTCTCCCAGACACCCACATTCTGTCCTATACACCAACACTCTCTCCCAGACCAACATTCTCTACCTGACACCCACATTCTGTCCCAGACACCAACACTCTCTCCCAGACCAACATTCTCTACCAGACACCCACATTCTGTCCCAGACCAACATTCTCTACCAGACACCCACATTCTGTCCCAGACACCAACATTCTGTCCCAGACACCCACATTCTCTCCTATACACCAACACTCTCTCCCAGACCAACATTCTCTACCAGACACCCACATTCTCTTCCTCCCAGACACCAACATTCTGTCCCATACACCCACATTCTTTCCCAGACACCCACATTCTCTCCCAGACACCCAACTTTCTCTCCCAGACACCCACATTCTCTCCCAGACCAGACCACCACAGTCTCTCCCAGACACCAACTTTCTGTCCCAGACCAACATTCTCTACCAGACACCCACATTCTGTCCCAGACACCAACACTCTCTCCCAGACCAACATTCTCTACCAGACACCCACATTCTGTCCCAGACACCCACATTCTGTCCCAGACACCAACACTCTCTCCCAGACCAACATTCTCTACCAGACACCCACATTCTGTCCCAGACACCAACATTCTGTCCCAGACCAACATTCTCTACCAGACACCCACATTCTGTCCCAGACACCAACATTCTCTCCCAGACCAACATTCTCTACCAGACACCAACACTCTCTCCCAGACACCCACATTCTCTCTTAAACACCAACACCCACATTCTGTCCCAGACACCCCACATTCTCTCCCAGACACCCACATTCTGTCCTACCACCACCCACATTCTGTCTCCTATACACCCAACATTCTCTCCCACACCCACATTCTCTCCAGACACCAACTTCTGTCCCAGACACCCAACATTCTCTATACAACAGACCCCCACATTCTCTACCAGACACCCACATTCTGTCCTATACACCAACACTCTCTCCCAGACACCCCACATCTCTCCCAGACACCAACATTCTGTCCCAGACCAACATTCTCTACCCGACACCCACATACTGTACCACACACCAACATTCTCTACCAGACACCCACATTCTGTCCTATACACCAACACTCTCTCTCAGACCAACATTCTCTACCAGACACCCACATTCTGTCCCAGACACCAACATTCTCTACCAGACACCCACATTCTCTACCAGACACCAACACTCTCTCCCAGACCAACATTCTCTACCAGACACCCACATTCTGTCCCAGACTCCAACATTCTGTCCAAGACACCCACATTCTGTCCCAGATACCCACATTCTCTCTTAAATACCCACATTCTCTCCCAGACACCCACATTCTCTCCCAGACACCAACTTTCTGTCCCAGACACCCACATTCTCTCCCAGACACCAACTTTCTGTCCCAGACACCCACATTCTCTCCCAGACACCCGCATTCTCTCCCAGACACCCACATTCTATCCCAGACACCCACATTCTCTCCTGTACACCAAAACTCTCTCCCAGACACCCACATTCTCTCCCAGACATCAACTTTCTGTCCCAGACACCCACATTCTCTCCCAGACACCCGCATTCTCTCCCAGACACCCACATTCTATCCCAGACACCCACATTCTCTCCCAGACACCAACTTTCTGTCCCAGACACCCACATTCTCTCCCAGAAACCAACTTTCTGTCCCAGACACCCACATTCTTTCCCAGACACCAACTTTCTGTCCCAGACACCCACATTCTCTACCAGACACCCACATTCTGTCCCAGACACCAACATTCTCTACCAGACACCCACATTCTGTCCCAGACACCAACACTCTCTCCCAGACCAACATTCTCTACCAGACACCCACATTCTGTCCTATACACCAACACTCTCTCCCAGACCAACATTCTCTACCAGACACCCACATTCTGTCCTATACACCAACACTCTCTCCCAGACCAACATTCTCTACCAGACACCCACATTCTGTCCTATACACCAACATTCTGTCCCAGACACCCACATTCTCTACCAGACACCCACATTCTGTCCCAGATACCCACATTCTCTCTTAAACACCCACATTCTCTCCCAGACACCCACATTCTCTCCCAGACACCCACATTCTCTCCCAGACACCAACTTTCTGTCCCAGACACCCACATTCTCTCCCAGACACCAACTTTCTGTCCCAGACACCCACATTCTCTCCCAGACACCCGCATTCTCTCCCAGACACCCACATTCTATCCCAGACACCCACATTCTCTCCTATACACCAAAACTCTCTCCCAGACACCCACATTCTCTCCCAGACACCAACTTTCTGTCCCAGACACCCACATTCTCTCCCAGACACCCGCATTCTCTCCCAGACACCCACATTCTATCCCAGACACCCACATTCTCTCCCAGACACCAACTTTCTGTCCCAGACACCCACATTCTCTCCCAGAAACCAACTTTCTGTCCCAGACACCCACATTCTTTCCCAGACACCAACTTTCTGTCCCAGACACCCACATTCTCTCCCAGACACCCGCATTCTCTCCCAGACACCCACATTCTGTCCCAGACACCCACATTCTCTCCCAGACACCCACATTTTGTCCAAGACACCAACATTCTGTCCCAGACACCCACATTCTCTCCCAGACACCCACATTCTCTCCCAGACACCCACATTCTGTCCCAGACACCCACATTCTCTCCCAGACACCCACATTCTCTCCCAGACACCCACATTCTGTCCCAGACACCCACATTCTCTCCCAGACACCCACATTCTGTCCCAGACACCCACATTCTCTCCCAGACACCCACATTCTTTCCTAAACACCCACATTCTCTCCCAGACACCAACTTTCTGTCCCAGACACCCACATTCTGTCCCAGACACCCACATTCTCTCCCAGACACCCACATTCTGTCCCAGACACCCACATTCTCTCCCAGACACCCACATTCTTTCCTAAACACCCACATTCTCTCCCAGACACCAACTTTCTGTCCCAGACACCCACATTCTCTCCCAGACACCCACATTCTCTCCCAGACACCCACATTCTCTCCTAAACACCCACATTCTATCCCAGACACCCACATTCTCTCCCAGACACCAACTTTCTGTCCCAGACACCCACATTCTCTCCCAGAAACCAACTTTCTGTCCCAGACACCCACATTCTTTCCCAGACACCAACTTTCTGTCCCAGACACCCACATTCTCTCCCAGACACCCGCATTCTCTCCCAGACACCCACATTCTGTCCCAGACACCCACATTCTCTCCCAGACACCCACATTTTGTCCAAGACACCAACATTCTCTCCCAGACACCCACATTCTCTCCCAGACACCCACATTCTCTCCCAGACACCCACATTCTCTCCCAGACACCCACATTCTGTCCCAGACACCCACATTCTCTCCCAGACACCCACATTCTCTCCCAGACACCCACATTCTCTCCCAGACACCAACATTCTGTCCCAGACACCCACATTCTCTCCCAGACACCCACATTCTCTCCCAGACACCCACATTCTGTCCCAGACACCCACATTCTCTCCCAGACACCCACATTCTTTCCTAAACACCCACATTCTCTCCCAGACACCAACTTTCTGTCCCAGACACCCACATTCTCTCCCAGACACCCACATTCTCTCCTAAACACCCACATTCTCTCCCAGACACCAACATTCTGTCCCAGACACCCACATTATCTCCTATACACCCACATTCTTTCCTAAACACCCACATTCTCTCCCAGACACCAACTTTCTGTCCCAGACACCCTCATTCTCTCCCAGACACCCACATTCTCTCCCAGACACCCACATTCTGTCTTAGACACCAACATTCTGTCCCAGACACCAACATTCTCTCCCAGACACCCACATTCTGTCCCAGACACCAACATTCTCTCCCAGACAACCACATTCTCTTCCAGACAGCTTCATTCTCTCCCAGACACCCACATTCTCTCTTATACACCCACATTCTCTCCTAGACACCCACATTCTGTCCCATACACCCAGATTATCTCCCAGACATCCACATTCTCTCCTAGACACCCACATTCTGTCCCAGACACCCATATTCTTTCCCAGACATCCACATTCTCTCTTAAACACCAACTTTCTGTCCCAGACACCCACATTCTCTCCCAGACACCCGCATTCTCTCCCAGACACCCACATTCTGTCCCAGACACCCACATTCTCTCCCAGACACCCACATTTTGTCCAAGACACCAACATTCTCTCCCAGACACCCACATTCTCTCCCAGACACCCACATTCTGTCCCAGACACCCACATTCTCTCCCAGACACCCACATTCTGTCCCAGACACCCACATTCTCTCCCAGACACCCACATTCTTTCCTAAACACCCACATTCTCTCCCAGACACCAACTTTCTGTCCCAGACACCCACATTGTCTCCCAGACACCCACATTCTCTCCCAGACACCCACATTCTGTCCCAGACACCCACATTCTCTCCCAGACACCCACATTCTTTCCTAAACACCCACATTCTCTCCCAGGCACCAACTTTCTGTCCCAGACACCCACATTCTCTCCCAGACACCACATTCTCTCCTAAACACCCACATTGTCTCCCAGACACCCACATTCTGTCCCAGACACCCACATTATCTCCTATACACCCACATTCTTTCCTAAACACCCACATTCTCTCCCAGACACCAACTTTCTGTCCCAGACACCCTCATTCTCTCCCAGACACCCACATTCTCTCCCAGACACCCACATTCTGTCTTAGACACCAACATTCTGTCCCAGACACCAACATTCTCTCCCAGACACCCACATTCTGTCCCAGACACCAACATTCTCTCCCAGACAACCACATTCTCTTCCAGACAGCTTCATTCTCTCCCAGACACCCACATTCTCTCTTATACACCCACATTCTCTCCTAGACACCCACATTCTGTCCCATACACCCAGATTATCTCCCAGACATCCACATTCTCTCCTAGACACCCACATTCTGTCCCAGACACCCATATTCTTTCCCAGACATCCACATTCTCTCTTAAACACCAACATTTTCTCCCAGACACCAAGATTCTCTGTTAAACACCCAACATTCCTCTTTAAACATCAGTTCTCCATTGAAAATCCACATTCTCCATTAGACACTATTTTCCACCATCACCAACATTCTCCTTTAAACACCATCTCCATTATTCTTCATCACATTTCAGCATTCCAGCACACCAGCGTTCTTCACGTAATGCCGACATTATCTGGCAAATATCTTCATTCTCCATCAAATATCTTCGTTCTCCACACCACCACATTATTCAGTAATAACACGAGATGGGGTTTATTGGTGTTTGATTGGTGTTTATTGGTATTTGTTTGTTTTGTGAAGAGACAAATCTAGATAGGTTCAGAGGCATGTTTGCTTGTGTGATTTAGGACAGACTCCCCATTCCTATTCCAGGCTCTCTGGTTTTACCTGTTTGGCATAAAATGTCCTTTTTAAGACCAGATCAGAAACTCCTTTCATGCATTCATATCAAAGGCAAACACATCCGTAATTGTTTTGATAGTACTTTGTAAAGCGTTCCCTCTTTAATTCATCCCTATTCCTCTCTCCCTTGGTGTGCTAGGGGCGTGGGGGTGGAGGATGGAGGGGATAGCTTGTAGGGACTAAGTGCATAATTGCATGTTTAAGTGTTTCTGCTTAATGGGCTCATTTTCAGATTGTCAAGGGTGTTCGGGCTCGAGTGCCATCAGAGGACGCCCTCTTACCTGCACATACGCTCTCTTACAGGATGGATTTTGTGCACAGTGTAAAGGTTCTGAGACTTTTCAATGCCAGGAAAACTAGGTATTTAAAAAGTTATGGAACATTTGCTTTAGCAGGTTAGCACACCCTGCAATTTCGCTCCACGGCTACTGTTACAAAGGGGCGTGACCCCAACGCGAGGTTGCAGCAAATGTGTGAATAGGGGTGATGTGACACGGTGAACCCTGTATGCTTCATGTGGCGTTGCTATGGTGACCGCTGAGTCCGTCTGGTACTCCTCCTTTCCCCCGACATTAATTAGCATTAAGTAAAGCGCTTCATCGGCTTCAGATATCTGGCTGCCGTATTACTACTGAAACAGTTTTTCTATAAATGCTAACCGTATTAATGATTAACGTAATCAGGCATAGGCTAGGACCCCGCTAGCTTCCTATATCTGTCTATATACACTCATCATTAAAAAATACTTGCACAAGAAGGAAGTGTGGGATTGCAGTGCTGGTGGGAAGGAAGATAAAGATTACCAGGAACAATAAATGATGATCAATTTAGACTGATATGGGTAATATTTATTGAGCTACACATGCAGAAGTAGTCTCTCTAAGTATGGTGTCGAGCCCCACATTTGCTACACGCCACATGACAAACATCTTGTCATGGTGTTGTAGAGTTTCTTGATGGTGTCCTGCAATAATTCATCCATGCAACTTAAATATTCTCACACAGTTCCTGCAGGTTTAGCTGTAACGGTGGAGCTGGGGTGAAACCAGGCCTTTTGGATGTCTGTCTTGGCCCTGACCACGGTGCTTCCACACACAGATTTTTTGGTTGTCTCCACCAAAAGACGAGTGGGACTAGTCACTAAAGATGACCTGCTGCCATCCTGAGTCACTTTATAGTGAATTCACGTGGTGTTAAGGGAAGTCATCGTAATGGTCTGCATGCATGTTGTCCTGCGTTGTACAGTCGTCTGCCAATGGTGATGGCACTAACAGAATTACTCATGGAGGGCATTACTGCTTGCTGAATGTCTGCAATTGTGGCTGTTGGATCATTCAGGCACAGTAAAACGGCTCGTCCTTGCTTACTTCACATGCGGCCGAGTGTGAATCATTTGCATGTCTTACAATGTCAAACCTACCCACCGAGTTTCATTCCTGTTGGTTGATTCCTTCTGGGTGCAACTATTTGTATAAGTACCAATTGCATACCTATTGCGAGTAATACCTCCAGAAGCAGAAACAGCTGTGATTGAATTTGGTATGGACTGGACAGGTTTCTGGATGTAGGCAACAATAATGTTCAGCCGCTCTTGCATCATAGAATTGAGCAGTTAGGCCAGATTTGGTGGGAGAATTTCCTGTAGACCGAGATTTTTGCCACACCTGGTAGACTTGTACGAACATACAGTCCCTACACACTATGGCCTTTGGCACACCCAAATGCAATCAATCCTTTTTGCCAATTATTAAGATCTGCTTTTTCACACATCAAATGGGGCATTCACTGCACCACTGTACCACCACTTCACAACAAAAATGCTTTTTTTCATCTTTTTTCAAAACCACGTAGTTTTTTTGTTCCTCACACCAGTAGCAAATAAGCAGACAGACAGTCTTCAAGTGCAATTGCTATTTTCTCGGCTGATGGTGAACCATCATGCAGCATATGATTAAATATGACTGGGACTGAATTGGATATATAACATTGATTGCCTAGTCACTGATGAATCTAAAGACTAGCAGATTTTAGCCAACGGCCGGTCAATGGATCCATCTTCAGCAAAAAGATATCCATGGCTTGTCACAAAATGGGTGAACAGTGACACTGAGCAAGCTACTTTCAGTTATGTGATAGGGAAGGTAACTTGGAGAATTTCACCACCTCATTCAGAAGCTAAAACTTTATGAGCTCCTTTATTCACTCTGATCTCCGTACCACGGCACATAATGAAGCGGGAAAACATACCAATCATTCTGACGTTTGGCGGAAAAGTAGTATCTCCCGGGATACAGCTAGTCCATCAAGCATGATAGCTGCTATGCCAAAGCCAGTGACAACAGTGATTGGTAAAGTGATTTCATACCACCTGTGAAAAAAACAGAAGGTGAATGAAATGGTGTTGCATATTTTTACAGTCAAAACATCATGTTTGGTCTACATGTATGTGCTTGAATTAATGTAATGTAATAAATCCTGCCAATCAGTAGTACCTCAGAGTTCCACCCCTAGGGAATTTTGAGTTGTCAGACTTTGTTTCCTGCAAACTACATATAAAAAAATATTTTGTTTGTTTTTTTTTGGTGGGGAGGGTGGGGGGGATGGGATAGTGGGGGAGGCGCTAATGCTTACTTCAAAGTTACCTCAAGACAGCTGTCCTAAAATGTGTGGTCTGTAAAGATTAATGAATTGATGGATGATTTTTTTTTTATCTTAAAAACATATCCAACATCCATCAATTCATTAATCTTTACAGACCGCATATTTCAGGACAGCTGTCTTGAGGCAACTTTGAACAGAGCATTAGCAGTTGTCTGACAACCAATTAGCCCATCACAACTCGACCAGAGAGTGGATCATTGACTATATGTAACTTTGGTCAGGCTCAAAGGCTCTCAGATGACAATGTTGTCAGGAGGATTAGCCAGGCGTAGGTGATCAAAGCAATAGCCCTAACCCAAATGAAGTGTCAATCTAGTGTACGCATGTTGACATTTGAACATAAAGTGGTTTTCCTCTGTTGATCAAATCACCAATAGCTGGCTAGTTTTATTCAGTAACAGCAGAAGTAATAAACAGAAGAGCAGAACTTGAGGGCAATTAGTACTTGGTCTGCAACATCTTGCCTGGCTGAGTTTGTGGCATTGAAAGGCAGGATTATGGCTTAAGAACATTTACATGTACATCTAATTCAACTACATTCCCAATGTCCTGAATTTAGCATCAGTTTTGTAGATACATTTATATTACGGGTGACCTGGGTTTGGCGATTATAGCCTAGGTTGACTTTGCTAAGTAGACCCTGTCTCACATTGCACAATTACAAATTCTTATATTAGCAAAACCTTTGTTTTGCTGTTGTGGGCATAAATAGCATATTTTTGACAGATAGAATTTGCAATGTAGTCTTTACAACATCAGAACCAGATGTAGAAGCTGGTGCATGAGCGTACATGTGCAGCTTATGCACTGTGTGCATGAAAAAACATGGAAATGTGTTTCTGCCCCTCATGAATTCTCCTAATTTACGGGAAGTTGCATCACAGAAAATGGATGTGCAGAAATTGGACAACATTATTGGATGTGTGCAATCAATTTTCCAAAGTTTGAGCTGCTACAAGTTTGTGGATTGTTTTTCTTCATTTAAAACCAGATGCAAGTTAGTGTCAGTGTCTCAGTGACCTGCTGTTTGGACTTTCCTTTAACAGTGACTGCAGAAACAGTGGCTAGATGGATAAACAGAACATGCGCTGAAAGAATGTTAAGTAATGTTTATGCAGCAGAATGGGAATGCCTTTACAGGATATATGATTAGGATATATATGGATCATATACCTGTGCAGACCATGGAATGGTGCACATAGAAAAAAACAGAACTGAAATATACCTCTATGTACAGAGCCACTATAAAAACAGATATTTTTTCCCTCGTGGAGAGCTGCTGGGAAGCGACGTACGTAGTAAATATGAAGATGACTAATGTAATGCATTAGTGATGGCTGGGTGGGTGAGTGGGGGAAGTGTGAGTATTAGCATTATAACATTATAACATGCCCTCAGGGTGAACTCACCTCTTTTGCTTGAATGTGAAAAAGTGTGCTGGATGGTATGGCCTTTTTACTTCAGACCTTTCCATTCATACATTCTCGACTGAGGAAAAAAGCACAATGACATATTAAGATCAATGTCAATGTTATTGCTCTGCTATAGGTCAGCTGGTAATTTAAAACATCTAAAACTAAATCATTAAAACAGTCAATTAATCAATCTGTAACACAAACATAAATCACTAAATCAGCCTTAAACAGAAACATAAATCACTAAATCAGCCTTAAACAGAAACATAAATCACTAAATCAGCCTTAAACAGAAAAATAAATCACTAAATCAGCCTTAAACAAAAACATAAATCACTAAATCAGCCTTAAACACAAACATAAATCACTAAATCAGCCTTAAACACAAACATAAATCACTAAATCAGCCTTAAACACAAACATATGTCACTAAATCAGCCTTAAACACAAACATAAATCACTAAATCAGCCTTAAACACAAACATAAATCACTAAATCAGCCTTAAACACAAACATATATCACTAAATCAGCCTTAAACACAAACATAAATCACTAAATCAGCCTTAAACAGAAACATAAATCACTAAATCAGCCTTAAACAGAAACAAAAATCACTAAATCAGCCTTAAACACAAACATAAATCACTAAATCAGCCTTAAACAGAAACATAAATCACTAAATCAGCCTTAAACAGAAACATAAATCACTAAATCAGCCTTAAACAGAAAAATAAATCACTAAATCAGCCTTAAACACAAACATAAATCACTAAATCAGCCTTAAACACAAGCATAAATCACTAAATCAGCCTTAAACACAAACATAAATCACTAAATCAGCCTTAAACAGAAACATAAATCACTAAATCAGCCTTAAACAGAAACAAAAATCACTAAATCAGCCTTAAACACAAACATAAATCACTAAATCAGCCTTAAACAGAAACATAAATCACTAAATCAGCCTTAAACACAAACATATATCACTAAATCAGCCTTAAACACAAACATAAATCGCTAAATCAGCCTTAAACAGAAACATAAATCACTAAATCAGCCTTAAACAGAAACATAAATCACTAAATCAGCCTTAAACAGAAACATAAATCACTAAATCAGCCTTAAACAGAAACATAAATCACTAAATCAGCCTTAAACAGAAAAATAAATCACTAAATCAGCCTTAAACAAAAACATAAATCACTAAATCAGCCTTAAACAGAAACATAAATCACTAAATCAGCCTTAAACAGAAAAATAAATCACTAAATCAGCCTTAAACACAAACATAAATCACTAAATCAGCCTTAAACACAAACATATATCACTAAATCAGCCTTAAACAGAAACATAAATCACTAAATCAGCCTTAAACAGAAACATAAATCACTAAATCAGCCTTAAACACAAACATAAATCACTAAATCAGCCTTAAACACAAACATAAATCACTAAATCAGCCTTAAACAAAAACATAAATCACTAAATCAGCCTTAAACAGAAACATAAATCACTAAATCAGCCTTAAACACAAACATAAATCACTAAATCAGCCTTAAACACAAACATAAATCACTAAATCAGCCTTAAACACAAATTTTTAAGATGACACAGATAATTAAGTAAGCCTTAAACACAATGAAAAAACTAAAATTACTAAATCTGCCTAAAATTATGGATAGATTAAATCAGCCTAAAACACAGACATAAATCAACAGATCAGACTCAAACACAGACATAAATCAACAGATCAGACTCAAACATAGACATAAATCAACAGATCAGACATAAACACAGACACAAATCAGGAGATCAGACTCAAAAACAGACATAAATCACTAAATAAATCTATATATTCTTCAGATAAAGTTTCCACTGTTTTTAAAGAAGTCTGTTAAGTAAGTAAATATACTCAGTAACTATAGATGCACCGTGCGAGTCAGGAGCAGTAAAATGTGTGGCGTGTTTATTACGGATTAAAAACAGTGCAGATGCCATGTAGAGTAAGATCAGAAGGTAAACGTGTCTTAAAGCAGAAAACATTTGTGTAAACATGGGAAGCATCCAGACTCAACCCGCTTCATCAGCTCAAGTTTCTTCCAGGTGCTAAACGTCAGATTTGCTATTCCGGTTTTTGCTTTTCTCCATCTCCTTCTCCTCTCTCCCCTGTTTTAAATTTAGTTCCCCTCAGCACTGCTGCGGAGTTTGTGCGTCCTGCGGGACTCGTCTAAATGATAATGTCTTTTTCGTGCTGTCAGGCTGATGGGTGCCTGCGTTCGGGGCTGTTTCAGCTCAGGCAGCAGGCTGAGATTAGCGCCGGATTATTCTGGAATTATCGTCCGAGGTGTCGGGATTAGGCTTGTGATGGAGCTTCTGGCCAGCACATATTTTAAAGAAAAAAAAACAGATGAGCTTAAATCATTAAAAGCATTATCATAATAACACAGCGCTAATCAGCTTTTTAGAAAGCTAATTAGTTCTAATAAGGATTAGATTTCAACATCAATTAAACAATGGGGGTATTTTAGGCATGGCTCAAAATGCTAATTTCATTCGCAAAAATGGTTGTCTTTGCATAAAATGATTGACAGCGGATGGACGAGTGTTGAATTGAGTCTCATCATCAACTGACCTGCAGATTGTAGATTAGCTGAGGTTCATCAATTAAAAAGTCATATCAACCTGGGGAAATGCTAAATCCTTTTTTTAATTAGCAAAAAAATTGCAAATGGAAAATATGTAAAACTTGCAGCTCATAATAGTGGGAAAAATGCTCCTTATCATTCTGGTAAGAGTTAGTGCTGTATTTCACATTCAGAAGGGCCAATCTTCACTTCTTCTCCAAATGAAAATTTGCATACTCCAGGAGTAATTAATTTTTTTCTGGTTGTTCTCCTCATGTTTTTCTCCTCCTCTCTATGCTGGAACAGGGCTGTTGTGGTAAATGAGTTTGCTTTTAAGCTGCAGTTGTAGAGCTGAGTGAGGGGAATACTAATAGGATGAGCTGCAGATCCCCTTTATCAATCAGCCATTACAGTGTGCATTAAAACTCACATTTAAATCAGCTATTAAACTAGCACGTCCCGCTGATTCCTACACACACACATCACACTGTACACTCACTCACCCATATACTGTCAACACACACACGAACACACACCTACAGAACTTACAGAAGTAGTCCTCCTAGGTGATACAGTAAAAGCAGCACCGTTCTATATTCAAGAATTTTAAATCCTGCTAAAACTATAATCACCACTCAAAATTTAATCAAAATTCCTAAATTCATAAAATGTTTCTAATCAAAATCCCAGTTAAAACTTTGTCCCCTTAAAACAAAAAAAGTTATTTGTGACTGAAAGTTATAATCACAATTTATAGAAGTTAAAATCCTAGCTTAAAGTTTATAATCGGCATTTAGCAGTTTAACATTTCCAGTGAAAGTTTATTACCTAAAAATCCTGCTTAAAAGTTTTTACAACTCAAAAAAGTTCGAATCACATGCAAAATCACTAGTATATATATATATATATATATATATATATATATATATATATATATATATATAGCTGAGATTTTATGTTCAAAATCCTTAGAAGTGTGTAATTATCATTTAAAAATTTTACACCCCAGCTAAAAGTTTAATATAATAATGTAAAAAATTAGATTATCTAAACAATCTAAACAATTTTGATCACAGTTCTATGGAGAAGTTTAAAAGTATTCAAAATTTAAAATTTTACAGATGATGGTTTTTGGATGTGTTTCTGAGTGCGTGTAGTGATTTTCATTACAGAATATATTCT
Organism: Prochilodus magdalenae; assembly: GCA_024036415.1. Taxonomy (NCBI): domain Eukaryota; kingdom Metazoa; phylum Chordata; class Actinopteri; order Characiformes; family Prochilodontidae; genus Prochilodus; species Prochilodus magdalenae. The sequence continues at coordinate 44,125 of JAMWET010007068.1, read as the reverse complement.
TTCAACAAACTATAGCACTTTAATGTTTGTACTATTTTTATAAGGTTCAGTTTGTACAGTATTTCACTCTGCTTATAATTATAATTTATCCAGCATCACATTTTTTGAAAACTTTAAAATGCGTCATATTTAAGCTTTTATTGATAAAAAATACGTATTTATACTATGTGTCTTATTTTTTAATCCTTAAATTTGGTAAAGGTGCTATAAGCTAGTATGTGCATGTATTTATTTATTTACCTTATTTATTCATTAGTCTGTGTGTTTATTTATTATTTGCTTTCTTTCTTACTGCTTTTATTTTGGCCAACTTAGAACAGCTAGAGCTCTTGCAAGGAAAGGGGGTGACAGACAGTGCAATCTTGTTCTCTGACGCAAGAAATTGAGGATAAAGACTAATCAGGCAGAGAGACAGAGAGAGAGGAAAAGAAAAGGGCTGTAAAGGACAGTCGCTCATCCACCCTGGTGGGTGATTCACCTCCGTTTGACCTGTTCACATGACTGAAATAAAGCTTGAACAGCAGTCCACTAACCGTATACCACACCAGCTCTCAGAGAGAGAGAGAGAGAGAGAGAGAGAAAATTAGAGAGTAGCTTAGGAGTTTGATACTGTTTTTACATTTTTGTGTCAAAAAATGCTAATTATGCTCTATATACTGTATCTGACTGTTATTGACATTGACATTAAGGTTAACAAGTAATAGAAGAGTGTCATTCACCCCACCAATTACTATGGTGCTGCATAACTCCATGCCTAAATCATCACTCACACAACTCAAACTCAAAGTGTGGAATTGTTTAGGAATCACTAATAGGCCAGATTTTCAATCAGATGTTTCGCAAATGTTATGTGCATTTACAAAATGAAAAAAAAAAAAATTGAGGAAATGAAAAGTGAATACATTCGTGTTTTCATCCAATACAGTCACGCATAGAAACTTTAGATGAGGTATCTTACCCGGCCTAGGCCCTGCATTAGAACGAGCATGATGGACAGACTTAATTCAGTTCATGCTTTTAATACAGGTATCTACACAGCTAAGAGACAGTGTGCAGGATGAGCAGTAGACCACCTTATGAGGGGTGAAATCCCAGTGCCATTTGATGATGTCCACCATGCATCCAGAAACCCAAAACATTTTTCAGTTTATTGATTAGCCATTTCCAAATGTCAAAAACAACCTTTAAAAGCTGTGCACCCTGATCGCACCATCTGCTGGGCCGCCCGTGCTAACAGATAGGACAATAGTCTTTTCACTATATGGAACTGGTCATATGTGGGGAGTGTACGGCCGTGGGTAAAACGAAACGTTTGGTGTGACAGCAGTTCACCATTATGTGTGCCAGGTAATATGATCAAGTAGAATGAAATTATGTGACATATGGCTTTATCCATCCATCCATCCATCTTCTTATAACGCTTAATCCACCTAGGGTCGCAGTTGCAGAAGGGAAACAGAGAAGCCCAGATGGCCCTGTCCCCCGCAGCTTCCTTCAGCTCGTTCTTGAGGATCCTAAACTAGTCCCATGCCAGCTTGAGGATATTAAAATGAGGATAGTACTATAGTACAAAAGAAAAAATTTATTTTATTAATGTTTGCCAAATGTAAATGCTATAAACACTGAAGTATGGCCAAGATCATACATTACTCTAATCTAGTAATTGAGTGTTGTATGAATTCAGCATCCTTTAATAAAGCTGTACATCGACTGATGTGTCATTTATCATCAGGGAGGTAAAAAATTCATTTTCAGTCCAATTCCCAACAGAGTAGGTCCCCTGCTGTGTGTGTCTTCATCACTCGTGTCCACATTTTTACTTACTTCTCAAACTCTCCGCTGAGGAGAGATTTAATTAGCTGGCTCCAGCGAGAGAAAATGCTCCATTTGGGATCAAGTTCAGTGGTTCTGTAGCCCCTCTGACGAAATTAACTCAGACAAACGATAATTAATATTTTCACCCCGCAGTGGCGGAAGGAGCGCTAACTCCCAGCGCTAACAGGCGAGCGCAGGATGAACCGCCACTTGTTGTTGCTCCACTCAAATGGATCAAATTAGCTCTGCTGTTGCGAAACCTTTAACACCCGTTTGGCCAGCCTTCGCTAATGTGTTGCTTCAGTGGTCTGTGGGTACATAAACTGTGTGCATCCTCTCATGAAGCCCGCGGTAAGACTGAGCATTAGCATAAGGCTGTGCTAACACTGGTGGAAGGAGTTGGCAGAACGATTAAAAATGGTGACCTTATGCTGGTGTTAATGCTCTTCTCTAGTGTTCTGATATAGAAGTTGAACGTGAAGGGCAAAGAAGTAGTTAGTTAAGCTGTTCATTCAGCTTCACTGCTAAACTCATTGTTGAAACCAGCTCCTATATAATATGGAGAGTGAGTGTATGTGTGTGGGGGGCAGATTTGGAGGTCATGGTTGACTGAGTATAATGAGTTCCTCTCTGTGTGTGTGTGTGTGTGTGTGCTTGTTTGTGTAATGTCTTTGTGGGGACATTAGTCTTTTCTCTATCATAGGCTTGTATGCAAATGTTTGGATGCCCCTGTCAGTCATATATATTACATATTTTGTTGATTAAAGGCAAAATAAGATCCCTTTTTTAAAATATACTCCTCATCAAAAGAATAGCTGAACCCAGAAGGAAGTGTGGGATTGCAGTGCTATTGGGAAGGAAGATAAAGGTTACCAGGAACAATAACTGATGATACATTTAGACTGATATGGGCAATATTTACCGAGCTACACACACAGAAGTAGTGTTTCTCACCATGTTTGCAAAGGCAACTTGGCAGACTCGTCATGGAGTTGTAGAAGTTCCTAATGGTGTCCTGTGATAATCTATCCCATACACCTTAAATATTCTCACACAGTTCCTGCAGATTTTGTGGTAGAGGTTACACCAGGCCTTCTGGACATGTGACACACGACAAGAAACTGTTCACCATGGTGCTGAACATGGTGCCTCCACACACACATTCGTTAGTTGTTTCCACCAAGACAAAAGCTGGACTCGTCACTGGTGATGACTAGAATAGCAGTTCTATTCAGAGTCTCTCTATGAAAGTCTGGCATGACACCAATGCAGTCTTTGGCATGTTGACATGGTGTTAAGGGCAGTTATCGTAACAACTTGGCAGGCTGTGTTGTGCATGCTATTACATAATGCTGTTAACTATAAAGATTGTTTAATTCCTTAAATGCTACGAAATGGTTTTTTTTCTATACCTTAAAAAACATTTACTCCAAAACTATAAGGTCCTGTTCAAGTCTTGGGGTCTTTGTTACCATAAACGCACCAGACTTTCTGATGATCTTCAAGAAATGTGGCTTCCAGGACTAACAGAGCACTTTTGCATATAGTCAAACAGAAGCACATGGAAACACTGTACAAACACAGGGATCCTAACCTGTGCATGTTTTTGTGTGTTCTGTACAGGAAGTGGGCTGGATGGCTTGGTGCTCCTGACTCTCCGTATAGGCAGATGAAGTTTGATGAAGGAGAAGCCTGCTGGCAGGGCCCGAAGCGCTCCACAGTGGTGAGTGTTTCACCTGACTTTTACACCGGGTTAGCATTGGGTCAGGAAATGGAAACGGAACCTCGTGGTCCAAACGATATTTGTACACTCTCATCCTTACTGTTTTCTGGCCAGCAAAGGCTTTTTATCTTTCACTGATTGGATTTTTAATAGCCTGCAATCTGGTAGTTTCAGTAACCTCACACAGACATGGTCTTTTGCCCTTTAGACATAATTCTTTCTCTCTCACTCCCTTACTCTCTCTCTCTCTCTCTCTGTGTGTGTAAATGTATTGCCTTTGATTTGGCTTTTTTCCCCAGACTAGCAAGTGTGAATAGGAGAGTGAGCAAGAGAGGGAAGTGGGGAGTGGAAAGAAGGACAAACAGAGACAGAGCAGCAGTGCCCCGCTCATTATGACATTAAATGTGCCAGCTAGGCCTCTCGTTCTCTTGTTCTGTTTCTTAACAGCCCTCTCCTCTCTGAGAGGGAAAGCGAGGGATGACAGGAGTGTAGCCCTACAGAAGCAGCTGGATTGGTGCAGAACATGATATTAAGCTTATTAGGAGCACAGTCTGGACACACTCTCGACCAGCCTCTTTTTAACCATGCAGCCCGCCGGTTTCCACAGCTGCATCATGCTGCTCTACACCGTAAACACATGTCTGCGGTTACGGCCTTCTTTTCCATCTGTTGTGCTGCTAAATCAGGACAACAAGCACTGAACTACTGTGTGACGGTGTGCCTTTTCCCATTCTGATGACTGATGTGGAGAATTGGATATTGTATTTGTGTCTTTGGGCGGTTTTTGCATCATAAAATAGTATTCTGTGAATCTCATTAAGTCGTCCCTAAATAGTTATGTGGCACTGAGCACAGTTAGCTAACTGAGCTGAGGACACCGTGCTGGGTTTGTAATTGTGTGTGTCAACACTGACCCAGCTGCATGTTTCTTTACAAAGAGAGCATCATTAGTCCTGTGTAATTGGATTGAGTGCAGCACAGTATGTGGAATGTTCTGTGATAATTTTAGTTTTTGATAGTATATTTTAAGAAAATCCATCTGACCTGGTTCTGGTATTGTCTTTTTGAGATTTATGAACAAAAAAAATATGAATGTAATATCAGGGTTAACAGTACCTTTACAACAGGTCTTCTTGAACTTAAAATTTTAAGTTATGCAGTTTCTTTCTTACGTTTAAATGCTGCAATAAACCTAAAATACACAAAATCTTCATACCTGTAGCATATATACTAAAAATGTCTTGAAATATATAAAAGATGTGTGACATTTTTGCCATATCACTCACCACTACTTCCATTTTTTTTTTTTGTAAAACTATTCAGTCCTACAGTGCGTAAGTAGCTAGAAAGGGATCAGGCATCCCAGGGTTTTTGTTTGTTTGTTTGTTTGTTTTTTGTAGGCTGCAAAAAGTCAACAAATTTATCCATAATGTGAATTTTGAAAAACCAGGACAGGAATGCATCTTTTACTTAAATAATGCTTCACAATGCTCAGAGTTCATATATACTGTATGTTTATATGATCTGTACAGTCATTCTGACAGACTGTAATACACTACAGGAAGTGTAGGGGGCGATATGACTTCTGTCGTATCATTTAAAGCAGTAATAGAGAATTAGTCATTTTGATACTGGGGTCCCTCTATAGCTGCAGAGGGTAATTCACTTGTACAGCACTGTCATAAAAGCAAATCGCACTGAGCCCCCTTAACGGACAGCTGTACACGTATATTTGTGAATAACAGACAAAGAACACCTTGGCAGCTAAATTATCCTTTAATTCTACTGACACTAAGTGAAACTTGGGTGGACAGCTTGTCAACACAGCAATGGCCGAAAGAGTGTGTTATCCAGCAAGTTTACTAAAATCACCTCAAATATCTAGCTGGCGTTTAAGCCTCTGTTTAAATTGGCTGACTTAGCTTACGCTTACAAAAATGAGCAAGTCAACAATTTTGCTTGTGACCAAAATGATCATGGTTATTAATATTATTGTGATATTGGTAATAAATGTAAATATATGTTACGAAAAAGTACATAAATGCAATATTTAATCTAATATATAATTATATAGAAACTACAAAGGAAATTAGGAGTCCTTCTTGTTTGCATGACCAGCATTATAATGAAAACAGAGCCAATACTTAAACACACCAGAAATATCAGCTGTGCATTAATATGTAAGGTAGCCCTGTGTGGTCATGAGATGTTCTAAAGGGTTCACACATGAGAGCGTGTAACTGTATTTTTAATGTTAATTGTAACTGAGCTGATTTGGACAATCAAAACATTTTATCTCTATTTCATGCTGGAAATATTTTCTGAAAAGAACATTTAGATTATTAAGCTCTACCTGTAGTTTTAATATGAGGCTGAAATCTGGTTCCTATGCATCTCCAGCTGCTTGTTCTAATTTTCTTGCTCTACCTTAAGTGCTGCAGTAGCTGCATTCGGTGGAATGGGTCAATCTGGATAAGAATAAGAGTTTAGCTTTGTGTTTTTATACTAGTAGCTGGTAGATTAAGGTGATTTACTTTTAGGAGTTTTAGAGTGTTGCCTGTAAATATGAGCTGTGGTAGGACAAATTGACATGGTAGCACAATTCATTACAACACCTTTACCTGTAAAATAGTGGGTGGTGGTCTTTTTACTGGACTGGGTGACCAACCTCAAGTTTCTGTCTTCACTCTTATAAAAAACAAAATATGACCACACTTCAGACCTACTTCTCATAGACAGCTGTGTGATCTGTGGCATCCCCAACACAAAACAAACCCATGTGCACTTGCATCTAACAGACTGTTGCTAACTTTGGTTGATGCTACACAGTATTTAAGCTGAGGTTTTACCCTGGTTTTAAACTGCACTGTATAGCTGTAACCATTTCATCACTGCGCAAGTTAAAAATAGTCACATTCAGGACCCGCGGCGGGTGGCGACAACTTTCAAAAGCTACTAAGCCCTGTGCCGAAGCTTTTCCGGTCATTATTATTTTAACTTACCATTCAGTAACTGGTATTTGGTTTTAGGGTTTCAAGGACTAAAACTAAATCTGCTCATTTTCTGATCAAAATAATTGAAGAATTGCAAAAATTTGCATCTATGCTTTATAATTCGTCCATGGCATGTAAAGTTGATATTTCCATGGCTTGTAATAAATGTTTTATTATTTCATCATCTTTATTATTTTGTAATCGGTAATCAGTGAGAATATTGAGTCAAGAACACTGTCAGCTGTAGGATATTATATAAAACACTGTGTGCATTAAAGTATTTCCTAAATGTGCCGCAGTAAGCAGACTGGCTTTAGTAAAGGTTCTTCTTCAATTAAATGCTTAGACGAAGCGAAGCCAGGCGTCATTCAGTGAATGAGATAATGAGAAGAACAAATAAAGTATGCATGCTTAGTTGTTTCAGTGCTTTTCTCTCTCTCTCTCTCTCTCTCTCTCTCTCTCTGTCTCTCTCTCTCTCTCTCTCTCTCTCTCTCTCTCTCTCTCTCTCTGTATTCAGGTAGCTTTTGTCCACAGAATAGATTGTCAAGAGTGAGACGGAGAGTGAGAGAGGGGGGAGAGACTGATGAAAGGGTTGCTATGGAAACCACTCTAGGAGTACAATAACTTTTTCCCCTGCTATAAAGAGGGTCTGGCCAAGTCAGTTTGTGAGGGGCTGATCTCAGATCAGCGTTAGTGTTTCTCTTCGAACTCTAATGCCCAGGATAAGATCGAATATGGCTGGCTGGAGATCAGAGTGACTCAGCCACGTCTCCAAACAGCGCTGATGGACATCACAAAAGAGGCTTGTGTTGTATTATGGGCTGTGGCTCCTTTTGTAGAGAAAGTGCCATCCTTCAGTCACAGTACAGTCACTCCACTAACACAGACAGAGACACGAAAACCATTTTCGGTCAAAAAAAAAAAAAAAAAAACCCCAGATAAATAAAGCTGTGCAGAAGTATTTCAAATCGAGATGCATTTTAACTTTTTACTCTACAAGCCTCACTACAGATTCACTTATTAATCATACAACCTATTATTCAGTAGTTACTGTTGATGAATAGCCAGATAGATCATTAGTAGCATGGATCCTTTGGCATTATAGTACAGGTTATCCAGTAACCACTGTAAATTATTAGCTTGCTGCTATGAATTATTGAGTGTCTACTATGAATTGTTCAGTAACTACTGAGGATTATTTAGTTACAAAGTATAAATAAACTATATTAACCTGTTTGTAAAGAAAAAGTACAACATACTGAAGGTTATTATTATTATTCAGTCTCTACTATTAATTATTAAGTATGTCTCTACTATGAAATATTAAGTATCTACTATGTGTTATTCTGTAACTACTATTCATTATTCAGTCTCTACTGTGAGATATTCAATATTGTACTGTAAATTATTCAGTAAATACTGTAAAAACTGTATAGGCGTCATTTAGTCTCTGCTATAAAATATTGAGTATTTACTATCAGTTATTCTGTAACATTTACCAAAATAAATAAAATTATTTTTAAGAGCTTTACACAACAAAGGCAAAACCACAGCCTTATACTTCAGCCCTGCTTGGTTATGCCAAAGGCTGTGCATTTTCTCCCCCTGCTGTGATGTTGGCACTCATGAACACTCACACCTTTCAGATGTTTAAACCACCTTTGGGACATAAGAGTTTCAGTGTGTGCTTTTAACAGTAGTTTGGAAAAGAGACTGTCAGTCATTATTTAGACAAACCTGATCTGTATAGCAGTGAAGATAGACGTGAGGCTGAGAGACAAACCTACCCAAGGGATTTACACAGAGATGCTTTATGATTTTGTCTTACTTAACAAAACAGCAAAAAAAAAAAAAGATAAGCTGTGAAAATATGACAAACGAGGATCTAATGTCTGCTACATTTTAGGGGAAGACTAAACAACACAAGACGAAAAACAAAACCTAAACCTAATCCCTCTGAGTGAGCTGTGTGGTCTGTGTTTTAGGTGTCTCTGGTTTGTGGAACAGAGACTGACTTGAGGTCAGTGAAGGAGCCCAGTAAATGCCTCTACAGCATGGAGCTGCAAACACCAGCAGCCTGCAGCCTGAACACACAGAGACGCAGCATACACAACGAACTCTGAACTCCAAAGGTCAGAAAACCAGCTACACCCAGATCTCCAACACTACATTATGTAGAACGTTTCCAGACTCCCACTGTAATCAGTGGATTCTCGTACTGACTGAGATGGATTGAGTAAGTTCCGCTGAAGACCTATGGGATGAGTTGTAATGATCTAGCTCTTTGAGATGATCCAACACCAGCACCTGACCTGTCTGATGCTTTTCTGGCTTAGTGGAATCAAACCCAGGGCCAGAGGAAAGCGTTTCATCATGTTCTGCCTTTCCAGAAGAGTTGCAGCAAAGGAGGAACACCACTATTTTTTCTTTTTAGAGAAATAGTTTTTGGAGTATTAAAATAAATATTGGACCAGGTGTCTTTTGGAGATACAGTAAGTTTAATTATAAGCTCATGAATTAGATGAATTAGGTTTGCTGGAGTAGGAAAACACCAGACTGTGCAATGCTGCTGACCTCGTGAGCCAGAGCCAGAGTTTTTCTTTTTACTACAAGCAGACAAACCCACCAATTAACCTAAAAGCCGAAACACTGTAACCCAGGCATCTAAAAGTGATCTTACTTTGCTTTTCCTTACTCTGTCTTCTCTTTATTGAATAGTTTTTTCTTAGTGTGCTCTACTACAATCAGTGCTGTCATTTTAAAACCTTGTAACATTTAGTTAGTTTGAAAAATCAGAGTTTAAATCTGTTTACACACGGCTATGACAGGAAACATCTAAACCAAAAGCCCTTTGTATTTATACAGTTTGTTTTTGGCACATTTGAAAACTCTGTTTGCCCTTTATTTGGTGTAAATGATTATTAGATCAATAGAAACTGTTTAAATGTATGTGGAATGAAATCTTGTCACATACAAGCTACGAAATAATGGCAGTTCTTTGCTCTCCTTCTGCTATTCAGTTACTGGTTCTGAGTTAAGAGGTCTTGTGAAGACAGCGATATGTCCTATTTCTTACCAGATAGAGGGAATTCTGACAAATTTCCAAAATTTCTGTAAAAATGACGGAATACAAACCAGCTTACCGACGCCATGCAGTGGTGGTAGAAGGAACCAGATGTTTTGATGTTTACCACCTACCTGTCTCCTTTAGGTTTTTATATGTTGATGATGGTGAGATAAACTGACTTTGTTTCGGATGTAATTGTGCAGAAATTCTGAGAAATTGGTGGAAACTCCAGTGTTACTGCTGTGTATTGTCCTATTAAAGGAACCCAGTTTTGTTCATTGTGTGGTTTTGAGGTTTGAACATCGGTTAGATTCTCTATATGTTGTTGGCTGAGCCAAATCACTGTGTTCACTACTGTCTAGATCAACCTCTAGTTTCATTAGAGAAAATTAAGTGACTGCAGCATAGAACGGGTAGCTTAGTATCAGCCAGACTGACACGTAGAAATTAAACCTATTTCCGTATTTGCTGATAAAACAAGCACTTTATTACATCACATCTAAAAGTAAGACAACATTCGGTGTGGTAAGCTAAACATTTCCACTGCTGGAAGTGCGGCGTGAAGGATTAGAGAGCTAAACTAAACAGAAAGAGAGTCAGGACTTCACTGTGGCCTGGATATGAGTCATCGTTTATGTAGAAGCCTGTAAAACTCATCCTTATTTTCCACTTTACATGATCTTAAAAGCTTCTTTTGCAGTCTAGACACGATCAGGAGCATCAGAGGTTTTATGGGCAGTCTAAATGAAAAAGGCTATTCTACACATGTACTGGCCTGGCTGATTTCCTTCAGAGATGTACAGTAATTAATGAATGAAATCATTTTACATGATTGTATACAAGAAGCCCCTTTTCCATTATTCATGAGCGAAAACTCTTTCCCTCTGACTAATTAATTCAGTGTTACTAGTGGGCTATGCTGAATATTCAAGCAAACATGTGTAAAACCTGAAGGGAGCGCTTTTCTTGGAAGGAGAATGCGTAGCAGCATGTCTAAACAAGAAGCTCTCTGGATAGATTTAGAGCCGTGCTTTAGAATCTTCATGCTTCGCCTTTTTTAGTACACCGAATATTAGAGAAATAGATGGACGGACGGGTGGATGGATGAATGGATGGATAGATGGATGTGGAGGAGAGACTGAAGGATGAATCACACTGTGTTGAAGGACAGCTTTTCTTGGAACGAAAGCTGCAACAGCATGGCAGCGTTAACAGTAAAGTCATATTTAGAGCCGTCCTTTTAGCTTCCTGCTCAATGTCATAATTAGTCACCACAAATAAGGACGCCTGTAAGACTGATGGTAGCAGCCCGTATACAGTACATAGCACCAGTGTCGTAGGTAATGTCCCGTTTCCTTTCCGTTTTTCTTTTTTTCAGAGTGGTTTGGTGTGAAATGCTTTTGTTCTATAGAAACTTTTTTACAGTGGTGGTGATAGGAACCAGATGTCCACCTCTGAAAGCTCCCTTGTGTATGCTGCCTGATGCCTGACACATTGTTTATCTGCTAGTTAATCTGCAAAGTTTTGGCCTAAAATCTCATTTTACCATCCATTCATGGTGGAGAGGTACATGCTGAATGTTGTGAGGAAAGTAGTACACAAATAAATAGGGCTGTACCCAACTCGAATCGGATTCGCCCGTCCTGGTCGACCAATCGACTATTTGTTCACGTGTTTTCCTCGTGTACATGATCTAGTAATCAGTAAATCAATTTGCATACGGTTCAGATCTGATGTCCTCCTCATTTAGAAAGTCAGCAGAGTCACAGGAACATATTTCTGAACTAAAAGAGGCGGGGCTTATGATGATCGATCTGAACTGGAGCCTGATTTAGTTACAGGATACAGCGTCGGGCAGCAGCGCGTATTTATGCTAAACATTAGCGCTTATAGCTTCTAGTCTTTTAATTTCACTTCTAACAGCTTCTTCAGTAGGAGGACCCTTCGCCTTTCATCTCTTATAAATAACGAACTGCTAAATAAAACCAGATTAGTCCATATTTAAATTATTTATAGATGAAGAGAAGAATGGTAAACCTGAAACCGTTTATTATATTACCCGCGCTGGAATAGTTATCTCTCGTTTATCGGCAGGCAGATTAAGTGACTGTACTTATCCTTAAATAAAGATAATCGTAGCTGTAGATGAATAAATAAAAATATCTGTGATTTAGATTCTAAAATAATGGAATTATAATAAAACAAACGTCTTCAGTCTGTTTTTCCTTCAGCCCAAACAGCCATTATGTTTAAAACGAAAGTCAGCTCCCTCGTTTGAAGCAGTGTTGGATGTCTGACTAAATGACGAGCAGAATTAGGTTTACTTTATTCGGATTCTCTTCTTTAGAAGCTCCTCCAGGCTTTCTCTGAGACATCGCTCCACCCGTGTTTCTCAGCTTCGTGGCTTTCTAAGCAGTGAACCACCAGCGCACGTCGTCAAGCAGATTAAATTTTTTAGCAAGGATACGTCACAGCCCTGCTAGAACTTACATATATATTTATTATTCCCCTTTAAATTATAATTATTAATAGAGATATTAATTATTAAAATGTCTTCTGCATATTAAAACGTTTTTGTGCATTTTAGTAAGCTTTAGTCTGTTTTACAGGGGAAAAAAGGTCACTGTTGTCAGACTTGAAGGGTCTCAGTCGACTTAAAAGGTCACCGACTGACGATTCACATCGTCGACTTCTAGAGGGCAGCCCTTTAAATAAATATAATTTTGATGAATTTTTTATAATTTTATCATCACCATTAAACTCAGAAGTCACGTGGCGGTTCACTGGTGGTTCTGGACAGTAACTGAAATGACTGTATTTGTGTTGTAGACATGGTGACCTCTGGATTCTATCACCACCACTGTAAACAATCTGAGCCTTACCATCAACCATTTCACACCAAGCAACTCTTGTTTACACCTCATCCATAAAACATAACGACATCAGTGAAATCCCATTGTGTTTATGTTGTGTTCAAAGATGCTGCCACTCTGTCTCTAATAAATGACCATTTCAGATATTAAAGGTTTTCTTGCCACGACGACAACCAATATTATATGAGATCATATGATCATCGTTTGTAATATAATACAGATAGTCATATGCAGTTTACAGATATAGAGATTCACAGATGGATGGATGGTGAAAGCAGACCAATAAGAAATCTTTCACATACTCGCCTGGAATGCTAAATTAGCTCCAAATCAGTGTCTGCATGGTAAATAAATGATGGATGAGTGGAGGGAGGAATGCTTGGATGGTTGAATGAAAAGAGGGGGGATGTGTTGATAGGTGTCGAACAGCTGGATCGGAGCGTAGCCGGGACTCAAATATGTGTGAAAGCGTGTGTATGTGGGTAATCGAGGGGATACAGATGGTCAATTATTATTGACAGGACAGCTGTTCTTTTCTGTAATGACAAGGACACGGTTTGCATCCGGTGGAAACGGCTCCTTCTACATCCTGGGAAAACATAGTGCGGCTAAATTAAACTCCACACTCACCCACCACTTTATTACACCTACATTGCAGTTCCACTCACGTGCCACTTTATTAGAAACACCTACCTTGTTCTTCTACTTACTGGCCCCTTTATTAGAAACACCTACCTTGTTCTTCCACTCACTGGCCACTTTATTAGAAACACCAACCTTGTACTTCCACTCACTGGCCACTTTATTAGAAACACCAACCTTGTACTTCCACTCACTGGCCACTTTATCAGAAACACCTACCTTTTTCTTTCACTCACTGGCCACTTTATTAGAAACACCTACCTTGTACTGCCAGTCACTGGCCACTTTATTAGAAACACCTACCTTGTACTTCCACTCACTGGCCACTTTATCAGAAACACCTACCTTTTTCTTTCACTCACTGGCCACTTTATTAGAAACTCCACCTTGTACTTCCACTCACTGGCCACTTTATTAGAAACACCTACCTTGTTCTTCTACTCACTGGCCACTTTATTAGAAACACCTACCTTGTTCTTCTACTCACTGGCCCCTTTATTAGAAACACTGGCCCCTTTATTAGAAACACCTACCTTGTTCTTCTACTCACTGGCCACTTTATCAGAAACACCTACCTTGTTCCTCTACTCACTGGCCACTTTATTAGAAACACCTACCTTTTCTTCCACTCACTGGCCATTTTATTAGAAACTCCACCTTGTACTTCCACTCACTGGCCACTTTATTAGAAACACCCACCTTGTTCTTCTACTCACTGGCCACTTTATTAGAAACACCTACCTTGTACTTCCACTCACTGGCCACTTTATTAGAAACACCTACCTTGTTCTTCTACTCACTGGCCCCTTTATTAGAAACACCTACCTTGTTCTTCTACTCACTGGCCACTTTATTAGAAACACCTACCTTTTTCTTTCACTCACTGGCCCCTTTATTAGAAACACCTACCTTGTTCTTCTACTCACTGGCCACTTTATTAGAAACACCTACCTTGTTCTTCTACTCACTGGCCCCTTTATTAGAAACACCCACCTTGTTCTTCTACTCACTGGCCCCTTTATTAGAAACACCTACCTTTTTCTTCCACTGACTGGCCACTTTATTAGAAACACCTACCTTGTTCTTCTACTCACTGGCCACTTTATTAGAAACACCCACCTTGTTCTTCTACTCACTGGCCCCTTTATTTGAAACACCCACCTTGTACTTCCACTCACTGGCCCCTTTATTAGAAACACAGAAAGTGGTCTTTGCAAAAGGTCATTTATTTTAACTTCAGCATAACATTACATTTGACCTGGGGTCTTCAAGTGTATGACTTTACACAAGAGCAGCCTCTGATGAAATGGCTGAGGATTGAAAAGTCTGATGCATTAAGGTTCTCATGAGGAATAATTCCACTGTGGGAAAAATGAGCACTGTTGCGGACACGTTCAGACAATGCAATCTCATGAAACCTTTAAGAAATCAGTCTCCGTCTCGCTGTCATAGATCCTGTGGCACTAAAGTGATATTTGCAGTCTCACTAGTGATGCTAACACCCATGGCCCGGACTCTAGCTGTCATCAGTTCTTCAATGACAACCTGCATCTGATGCAATTTTACTGCAGAAGTGAAAGAAAGAGAGTAGGTTCGGGTCAACCCACAGATGGATGGATGGAAAAGGCCTAGCTGACAGTGCTGCACTTCAGTGTCCATCTAGTGTAGTTTTGAGTCATATGGGTGGCAAATCATACATGGCACGGCAATAACAAGTTTCCATATTAAACTGCCTTTCTCGGTCCTCACTTAAAGGTCAGTGTGTATATTGATGTGCTTGCTGTAGATTAATTGGGTTATATTTAAACTTTTTGTGCAGCTGTCTTTGTGTTAATGTGGAATTACAACTTATTCCCTTCCACACTGTGACGTGTTTGTGAGTGCCAGGTAGTGGTTTACTTGCTCTATGTCTGTGTATGGATCTCTAGGTACCAGCACTGGCCCCTGTTCGGGCAGTGTCTGAGCTCATGGTGAGTTTTAGGCTCTAAACTTCCTGTACTTGCTGGAATATTGTCCAAAGGAACACTAAGCACAGTTGTAAGTCGCTCTGGATAAGAGCATCTGCTAAATACCTTAAATGTAAATGTAAATGAGTGAACCCTGGTACCAGGGTGGGTCTCTGAGCTAGCTGAGCGTTTACTCTCATCATGAAGTGGGGAAATGAAGGAGATGATATTATTGATAATATTATGAAACCTGTGCTAGGTAGTTGGGCTGTTTCAGTGGCTAATGTTTATGTTCTGTATGGTGTTATGATGCCATGTGTGCAAACCCAGTGTGTTGATTAGCATTGATAGCTGCCATCTTTTTATACATGATATTAAAAGGCCTTTATCCTGGTAAATGGGTGAACTTGACTAGGTCGAAGGTCCTGGTGTCATTCGTAGTTCAGTGATCAAGTAATAAATAGTAATCACGTAAATCAGGCAAATAGTTTGGACCATCTGATTGCACATTCATGTGTACTTACTTCAGTGAGTAGAACAAACACTTAAAGAGAAGTAAAGCAGAGAATACAGGGTGAGGTTACCCAGAGGTCCTAGCAAGTTAGTACACATTTCTGTTTATTAGCTCTTATCACAGTCGGGTAAAATACTGTAACCAAGGTATTTAGTTAGTGTTCCATTACAATACATACAAATATACTTGTACATGTAAAATAGGTGTACAATACAATTAGAACAGATGTATGATACAATGACAATATAGTTACAGTTGTGTTACTAAACATGAGACTGCGTACTTTCAGCAAGAATTCAGAGCTCACTTTTCACAGATTGCAAAAAACCAAATAAAAAAAAAGCAAATGGAGGAGGCTTCCTATTCACCAACCTCTTGTCTGAATTTTCCTGTTCTGCCTTAAATGGTGCAATAACTACATCCTGGCCCAGACGTTCAGCCTCCTTTTTGCCAAGTTCTTGTTTGAATGTTGTTTGAATGGTGCAGCATATAGATTAATACATGAGGAGCTATTTAAGGTGTGGCAGGAGTGGGGTGGAGTTGCTGCCATTCCCTCTAGAAGTGCTGTCCTCTGATCATGCACAGGTAAACTGGCCCTCTCTCCAGTGTGAGGAAGGGAGAATGTGGCTTCTGTGCTTCACACGGGTACGAGCCAGAGAGAGAGACTAAGGGGTGAAGGATCCATAGAGTGGGCCTCATATTTGAGCTGTGTTTTGGGTTGGTTGTTTCAGCTATTTCAGAAATAGGACGCTGATTTTCATATTGCATATCGATTGTGGCAATTCTTAGAAATAGCTGGAAACCAGACACGTAAATGTGGAAAAGTGTGGGGGGAAATGTGCTCCAGTTTTAAGCATTTATTTATAAGACATCCATGCTGATGAGCCTCGTGCTCTACTAACAAAGGCAGGATGGTTATAACCTAGCTTTTCTTATAGGATGAAACTCCACAAAGCAGATTTTGTTGATCGTCTCCTTGTTGAAGCAGGACTTGTCACTGAAGATGACCCACTGCCATTCTGAGCCACTCCATGACAGTCTGGCACGACACCATTGCAGTCTTTGGTGATGTTGACGTGGTGTTAAGGGCAGTCAATTGTAACAGTCTGTGTGCATATATTCATTCATCGTGCAGCTGTCTGCCAATGGTGCTGGCACTAACAGGATGACTGAGGCTGTTAACACTGTCCACACTCAGGCCCAGGATGCTGTGGTGCAGGTTTCCTAATTTAAGTGTATATTTTTGGCTCTTTTGTTTCAGTGCTGTAGTGTGAATCCTTAACCAGGTTAGTAATTCACTCTCAGTTAGACACTTCAAACCTGCAGTCATTGATCTCTATCCACTGATGGATTTGGAGGGGTGCAGGACATAACGTGGGTTAAGTGGTGAGCCACTCTCTCAAACACTCACAGTCAGATGTGCAGAGGAAGCTTTCCCTCAGTGCAGCGTGGGCGAGTGTGTGTTTGACTGGAATTGCTGAAAAGGCCCAGAGGCTGGACGCTGCGCTGCACACGCCACGCACACGCTCAGCAGTGCACCTATCAGGGGGTTCTTTAAGAAAACACACCAAACTTCTCTCAGCCACCCTCTGCACACTGCCTCCTGTCTGACTGAACCGTGCACCAACGGACCACAAAACGGCACCAGGCAAAGAGCAGCTTTACTAGCTTCATTGTTTGTCAAACCGTGAGACCAAAATCTACTACTCAGTTTACTGTCCCGATTATAACTGTGGAAGTGTGGTGTCAGGGCTCAGGACACCTGATACCGTCTACCTGCTCTTTTAAGATACATGAAAATCATTTGGAGCAATGCAGATTGAAAACAATAGCACTGGATGTTACACCTTCACACTCATCATCTGAATAGACTGCAATACTGTTATATGGGTCCACACATATATATAGTCCCCTCCAAATATTAGTAGAGCTGCAGGTATTGGTTATTTTATTAATCAAGTGTTCTAGCAGTTATTCTACTGACGTAATCAGATCAGAAGTACATTCACTTTATTAAGAGCAAAAGTAAATATGCAAAGGAGGAAATAAGACCGGTCTCTTAAGTGAGCAGCTAATGAGTTTTGCTTCAATTGCATTCAGTAATATTATCTGTCAAAACTAAAGCCATTTAGTGCCACATTACATTCTGAGTTAATGTACACCATGTTGAAGGTTTTCTCTACACCTGCTGGCTCTACTCACTGGAGCCTGTCTAAACTCGATATAGCTGCTGTGTTGAATCGGTCCAATGCATCACCTGTAAGGGCAGTAGGAGTGTGTATGTGTGAGTGGTGCATGTTTGTGTGTGTGAATATTATCTTAAAAATAAATCAAATGCAGAGATTAGCTTAGCATTAGCTTAACTAGCTACCATACTGATTTACCTTCACCACTAGCTGTCACATATAACCATAGTTAACTTCTACTCTTCACTGGCCTCCATCTAAACTAGCTATCCTATTGATTTACGTTGTATGGTATCATTAAGGCTACCTCTGCTCTGTGGACTGGGTGAGCAGACTGGAGGTTTCCTGCTGTGATGCTGTAGCACTGATATTGTGCCAGGTTAGTTCAGTTTCAAGTTTGCTTAGGGTTTTTCCCACAGTTGAAAATGATCGCAAATTTTGGACACTTTCTGTCGTTTTCTCTGGCCTGTCTCTGCTGTACGCTTCTCTCTGTTGTCTGTCTCTTTCTCCATTTTACCATCTGCGCCATTCCATCACGTCTTCTTTATGTTACAGGCTCACAGCACCTTGTGCAATAATCATCTGTGCAAAAGAAATATGAATTAAACGAAGCTAAGAGTTTGCACCAATAATTTTAGTAAACAAAGTTTCTGGAGAAAATAATTTCAAGGATTACAGTAAAGTACAGTACAGTAAATTTTTAGTCATGGTATTTTGAATAAAGGTTCGTTTTTAAAGGGAAAAAAAACAACTTAGATTTAAATGAAAGTTCAAAAGGATAGGCAATAAACAATTTATTTGTTTTGTTTTTCTTTTGTTTATGTTTACCAGCTGCACCAGTTGGTGTTAGCTAGATAATGCTAGCTATAGGAGCTACAGCAACATAATCAGTTAGCATAGGTAACATTACTTTTAACAGCAGCAAAGATAATGATGTAACAGTCCACCCAGACGTGCAGCCATAGCTGTTAAGTGGTTCTAATAATTTCATCATGATTAATTACGTTATTTAACATCATGGTTAAGTTAGTACTATGTTTATTTCTGTTACTTTGTGTGGTTAACTGTGATGAATCACATTTCACATTTGCCCAAACTTAATCATTGTAAAAGCAGAACATTGTGTTGTAGCTACCAGAGTGGAATAATTATAAAAAATAGAATTAAGATATAAAAAAAACTAATAAACTCAGTACATAAATAAAACTGGAGGAATCAGATGTGTTAAAGGTGCACCGTACAATTTCAGTACACTTATTATCAAATTCAGTAAACATCTCTTCATGGTTTGTCCGTTCTGTGTGTGGGCTTGAGAAAAAGTCCAGTGTTGGCACACAGAATTGGCTCTGGGAATGGGAAATAAACACAGTGGCTCAGACAGAGCATTACATCACTGTGTCAGCCAATCAGCAAGTTCAAAGATCACGAAAGAGGTCCTGAGACCAGGCAAGGCTGCTTCAACACTAGACCTCAGAGAGGCTCCAGAGGCTTCGGAATGTACCTACCATTTGAGGTGGAATGGGAAAATTTAGACAAGAAGCTGGTAAAAAAGGAAACCCCAGCTTCATGGAAAGCTGAAAGGCAGGTAGAGAAGGTTGCTGTGTCCCTGCTGGTCAGCTGGGTAACCTATCTTTGCTGTGTAATAGTTCCAGTGTGTCAGTATTGTTGTCCTGTTAGCTATTGCCTGTTATAGTAACTTGTTAGCATCACAGCAGCAACTGTAGCAGCAATTTGCTCAGCCACAACCGAGCCAACATTAGCTGTCTTACCCTGTTATGTGTTTTGTCATGATAACTGTCTCTACATCATTGTGAAGGATTTGATGGCCATGAAGATCTTGCTAGTCTTGTGTGCAAAACTTACCCCAGTGCCACGCTTTCAAAACAAAAGCCACAGTTGTTCTCCCTTCGTGGTTTTTATTTTTGTGTTGGACAAATGCAATCCAATATTGGATGGGACATCCACCCACACCACCCGGTTCCTATGCCTATGTCCAAAATAGTTTGTTTTTTAAACGCCTTTAACATAGCATCAGTAAATACAGCAAGTTTATTTATCCATCTGTTTATTTATTACATTCATTACTTTCTTGAATTAGCATAACATTACACAGTCAGTATGTAACTCTGCATCTCTGTATGTCTAACAATCTTACCTGATGGTTCTGGCTCTGTCTGATTGGCTGAATCCCATTAGAATCTGTTGTGAAATACACGGGAATGTAATTCGGTACATGCTGCTGCATAGGATTCTAATCCAGTGTCAAGTTGCTCGCGTGGACCACTATGAGTGCTAATAGGTAGGACCAGGGATCAGTGTGTTCTGAAGCAAACAGCACCAAAAGCACATTAATAAGGACCATCCATGCTTGGCCTTAATGGTAAGGTGGCATAGGGGAAGATGTTATTAAGGGAATTCTGTCTTTAATTAACCAAAAAAATGATAATCCATTCTTCTGTTCCTCAGGTAGAGCTGTTTAAAGCTTTTAAAGGATAGCATTGCTTCTCTCTTCTCTTTCTTCCTTCTTCTCTATCTCTCCGGTCTCTTTTCTCTCTCTTTCTGTTTGCGTTCATAAATCGTGTCTGAGAGCGAGACGCCCAGATTTATGACATTACGCCTGAGTCACCCATCACGCACATACACACACACACACACTCACACACACAGGGTGCAGGAAGATTACATTTCTGTCAGCTACAAACATCAATTCTGTTTTTCGTCCTTGTGCAGTAAGGTGGGTTTAGCCTTGCCTTGACAACTTGAGCATTTTAAATTTGTAGCTCGTGTGCATGTGTGTAAATAACGTCAGTGTCGTCGTTCAGCATACGGCAGGTTTATGTGCCTTCTATACGCAGTCACTCACTGGCGTACACATATGAAATCCAAAGGTTCTTTAGCAGAACACTTTCAAAGCTCTTCCCACAAATGCTCTTATGTAGCTACTGGCTTAGCTCCTTATTGCTGTTAGAATTAGCACCTATGTTTACTTTGGGAAAATCTCATTCTGTGTAATATGTTTAGATAAAAGTTCTGCCTGCGTACATTATGTTCAGTGTCCAGTTGAAAATGCTACTATATCAAACTCTTGGTGTAGCTTATTAATAGTGGCAAGGGTGTAAACAATGAATTAGACACATTGCTAATTTGCCTCAGCAATTAAAAGAATTACATGTGATCTAAATAATCGCTCTAAATGTTGTTTTGTACAGTTTCTCATTAGGTTGAATGTATAACACACTTTAAATGTAGGTATTGTGGTATATACTGAGTCTGTTCTACAGTTTCTCATTAGGTTGAATGTATAACTCACTTTAAATGTAGGTATTGTGGTATATACTGAGTCTGTTCTACAGTTTCTCATTAGGTTGAATGTATAACTCACTCTAAATGTAGGTATTGTGGTATATACTGAGTCTGTTCTACAGTTTCTCATTAGGTTGAATGTATAACTTACTCTAAATGTAGGTATTGTGGTATATACTGAGTCTGTTCTACAGTTTCTCATTAGATTGAATGTATAACTTACTCTAAATGTAGGTATTGTGGTATATACTGAGTCGTGTTGTACAGTTTCTCATTAGGTTGAATGTATAACTCTAAATGTAGGTATTGTGGTATATACTGAGTGTGTTCTACAGTTTCTCATTAGGTTGAATGTATAACTCACTCTAAATGTAGGTATTGTGGTATATACTGAGTCTGTTCTACAGTTTCTCATTAGGTTGAATGTATAACTCACTCTAAATGTAGGTATTGTGGTATATACTGAGTCTGTTCTACAGTTTCTCATTAGGTTGAATGTATAACTCTAAATGTAGGTATTGTGGTATATACTGAGTCTGTTCTACAGTTTCTCATTAGGTTGAATGTATAAATCTAAATGTAGGTATTGTGGTATATACTGAGTCGTGTTCTACAGTTTCTTATTAGGCTGAATGTATAACTCACTCTACATGTAGGTATTGTGGTATATACTGAGTCTGTTCTACAGTTTCTTATTAGGCTGAATGTATAACTCACTCTAAATGTAGGTATTGTGGTATATACTGAGTCGTGTTTTACAGTTTCTCATTAGGTTGAATGTATAACTAAATGTAGGTATTGTGGTATATACTGAGTCGTGTTCTACAGTTTCTCATTAGGTTGAATGTATAACTCACTCTAAATGTAGGTATTGTGGTATATACTGAGTCTGTTCTACAGTTTCTTATTAGGCTGAATGTATAACTCACTATAAATGTAGGTATTGTGGTATATACTGAGTCGTGTTGTACAGTTTCTCATTAGGTTAAATGTATAACTAAATGTAGGTATTGTGGTATATACTGAGTCGTGTTCTACAGTTTCTCATTAGGTTGAATGTATAACTCACTCTAAATGTAGGTATTGTGGTATATACTGAGTCTGTTCTACAGTTTCTTATTAGGCTGAATGTATAACTCACTCTAAATGTAGGTATTGTGGTATATACTGAGTCGTGTTTTACAGTTTCTCATTAGGTTAAATGTATAACTAAATGTAGGTATTGTGGTATATACTGAGTCGTGTTCTACAGTTTCTTATTAGGCTGAATGTATAACTCACTCTAAATGTAGGTATTGTGGTATATACTGAGTCTGTTCTACAGTTTCTCATTAGGTTGAATGTATAACTCACTCTAAATGTAGGTATTGTGGTATATACTGAGTCGTGTTCTACAGTTTCTCATTAGGTTGAATGTATAACTCTAAATGTAGGTATTGTGGTATATACTGAGTCTGTTCTACAGTTTCTCATTAGGTTGAATGTATAAATCTAAATGTAGGTATTGTGGTATATACTGAGTCCTGTTCTACAGTTTCTTATTAGGCTGAATGTATAACTCACTCTACATGTAGGTATTGTGGTATATACTGAGTCTGTTCTACAGTTTCTCATTAGGTTGAATGTATAACTCTAAATGTAGGTATTGTGGTATATACTGAGTCTGTTCTACAGTTTCTCATTAGGTTGAATGTATAACTCACTCTAAATGTAGGTATTGTGGTATATACTGAGTCTGTTCTACAGTTTCTCATTAGGCTGAATGTATAACTCACTCTGAATACAGGTATTGTGGTATATACTGAGTCGTGTTTTACAGTTTCTCATTAGGTTGAATGTATAACTCACTCTAAATGTAGGTATTGTGGTATATACTGAGTCTGTTCTACAGTTTCTCATTAGGTTGAATGTATAACTCTAAATGTAGGTATTGTGGTATATACTGAGTCTGTTCTACAGTTTCTTATTAGGCTGAATGTATAACTCACTCTAAATGTAGGTATTGTGGTATATACTGAGTCGTGTTTTACAGTTTCTCATTAGGTTGAATGTATAACTAAATGTAGTTGATGTTAAAAGTGTAGGTATTGTGGTATATACATATACTGAGTCTGTTCTACAGTTTCTCATTAGGCTGAATGTATAACTCACTCTAAATGTAGGTATTGTGGTATATACTGAGTCTGTTCTACAGTTTCTCATTAGGTTGAATGTATAACTCACTCTAAATGTAGGTATTGTGGTATATACTGAGTCTGTTCTACAGTTTCTCATTAGGTTGAATGTATAACTCACTCTAAATGTAGGTATTGTGGTATATACTGAGTCGTGTTTTACAGTTTCTTATTAGGCTGAATGTATAACTCACTCTAAATGTAGGTATTGTGGTATATACTGAGTCGTGTTTTACAGTTTCTCATTAGGTTAAATGTATAACTCTAAATGTAGGTATTGTGGTATATACTGAGTGTGTTCTACAGTTTCTCATTAGATTGAATGTATAACTTACTCTAAATGTAGGTATTGTGGTATATACTGAGTCGTGTTGTACAGTTTCTCATTAGGTTGAATGTATAACTCACTCTAAATGTAGGTATTGTGGTATATACTGAGTCTGTTCTACAGTTTCTCATTAGGTTGAATGTATAACTCACTCTAAATGTAGGTATTGTGGTATATACTGAGTCGTGTTCTACAGTTTCTCATTAGGTTGAATGTATAACTCACTCTAGATGTAGGTATTGTGGTATATACTGAATTGTGTTCTTCAGTTTCTCATTAGGTTGAATGTATAACTCACTCTAAATGTAGGTGTTGTGGTATATACTGAAACCTATATTTTTTTTCAAACTGTTCTACAGTTTCTTATTAGGTTCAATGTATAACTCACTCTAAATGTAGGTATTGTGGTATATACTGAGTCTGTTCTACAGTTTCTCATTAGGTTGAATGTATAACTCACTCTAAATGTAGGTATTGTGGTATATACTGAGTCTGTTCTACAGTTTCTCATTAGGCTGAATGTATAACTCACTCTAAATGTAGGTATTGTGGTATATACTGAGTCGTGTTTTACAGTTTCTCATTAGGTTGAATGTATAACTAAATGTAGGTATTGTGGTATATACTGAGTCTGTTCTACAGTTTCTTATTAGGTTGAATGTATAACTCACTCGAAATGTAGGTATTGTGGTATATACTGAGTCTGTTCTACAGTTTCTCATTAGGTTGAATGTATAACTCACTCTAAATGTAGGTATTGTGGTATATACTGAGTCTGTTCTACAGTTTCTCATTAGGTTGAATGTATAACTCTAAATGTAGGTATTGTGGTATAAAGTTTTTACCAGTGTTCTGTAAAGCTTTTCCAATCTAGAAACAGTAACCATAGTGGATTTGTGGAACATGGAGAGGGCAACATCATCAGCTTTTTATTACAGTGATATATTCTAAGCTATTATGTTCATTGTTAGAACGCGCTGTGTTGTTTCATCCCTAAAAGGTGCCAAGTTCAGTGATCAGATCAGTGTCAGTGTTTCAGATCAGTGTTTATAACTACACGCCTTTATCAGGGTTTATGTATTGACTAGCTTATGATGTGAACATTATGAGTGAACATGAGCTACACTTGAGTGCTTTTTAAAATCTTATATGTCAAAATACATAAATGAAAACCTGGCAAGTGTGCTTGTACATGGATATGTTGTATAAGTGTGAAACAGGACAGGGGAGGAAGAGAGAAAGGTGGGTGTGTATGGTTTAACTGCAGGGTTTCCAGAATAAGAAAGGTTAAGTTTCAGGGTAATTATTGGCTATCAGTGTGATAACAGTCATTGCTTAATTTAACACCTTGCTCTCCGTGGGCTTCCATAATTATCACCAGAAACCCCAGCAAATCTTAAACCTGCTGTTACCCCCACATTCAAGTCTACAATTATTAAAGTTCTACCTATAGCAGTAACTTTATAGGTGAAGAGAATAATGCAGAGCATAATGTGTTGTCAGTTACTGCAGCAAGAAGCAAAAAGTTATCATCACACCCTAAGTATGGGATGATTTAGGCATGAAGTGTGCACATATTAATTGCTGAGGTACATGCAGTTACTTGTCAGCTATGCTGGCCACATAGCTTTCGTGCAAAAAAGTATATTTATGATAAGTGATGTAATGAAAGTAATGATGATATGTGCAAGTGATTATAATATTAGAGCTAATAGGATACGAGCGAATTACAGGCATACAGGTACCGTATGGCATCCTGCGATACACTTGCCCACAGATATTGAAGCTGGGCCTGTAGATTCTGCAGACTAGTAGGTTGTAAAAGCTAGTGTCCCAGCTGGTCCCATAAATGCTAGACAGGTGATAAATCTGGCGACTGGGAAGGCCAAGGAAGTGTTGCAATCTGGCGGAGACATTCCTGAGAAATACGTGTGTGTGTAGGCGAGCATTACATACTGCTGAAAAATGCCAGTTGCTTCCATGAGAGCCAGCACATGTGGCCAGAGGATGTCCTGCACACATCACTGAGCTGTTAGTGTCCCTCATATCCCTACTAGGGATGACTGACTGTCATATGAGACGACTATCCAGATCATCACACCAGCAGTTGACGCAATGTGTCGCTCTACAGGACTAAAGTGCTCTGCTTGTACTTGTCAGCAGAAGAAATTCTTTCTCCTGGTGATCTGTTTGGGTTGTTCGGAGCCGGTTCGCTGTGTAGTCATGCCCTCACGTATCCAGAGCACACCTGTAATCATTTGTCTGCTTTGCAGACATTTTCAGACAATCTTGACATTTTACACCCTTAAGCTGTTTGGCGTATATCTGTTCTCTTAGAACGGGCACAGATCCACATCTTTTGTCCGACCATTACCACGCGTCTGTTTAGTCTGTAAAACTCTTTAGTGAACCAGTTCCACGCGCATGGGAAATCTCAGGAAACTGTGGACGGCCCCTGGTTCTGGATTTACTCTCTTTTGAGCTTTTGGCAGCTTAGTTTCTCAGAAGTCTGCTAAACGGCCCTTAAATATTCTATTGATGTGCTCTGCCGGCTTGTGCAACTGATGCTAACTGGCTAGTTCTCTGACGAGTCTTCATTACTTGGGCGGAAAAAGGACACTTCCAGGCTGATGTAATGTAGCGGGGTGTTGACGTTATCCGGCGTTCATCTGGGCCCATTCTGTCTCTCACAGGATCTCTGATCTGTGAACACACGTGTGGCTTTATTCAAAGGTACATGCTAATAACTGCTGTTTCTCCCTCCAAAACACCATGTTGAGTGATGTAGACCGAGGCAGCACACATATACAATCTTTTTAATGTACATGTCTGTCTGTACTAAAGCTTTTATAAAGCAGTGAAACGATTTGGTTTAGAATAATATCAGGGCTGCCATCTTTAGCCAACAATTGTGGACTGGACTAGGTCTAACGGGACGGGGGTGCTGGGTATTGTGTGTAGAGGGTTAAGGAGTCTGTGCATGCGTGGACCGGGAGTGACTGACTGGCTAGCATACTTTTATATACCACTGTTGGTGATCCAGTAAAGCTTGAGTAGTGGACTAGTTTGAAGCAGAGCCATAAACATGTGAGAAATGTTGAGTGTGGCCTGAGATTAGTCTAAAATGCATGCCTGTAACATCAAGCACATTAAGAGCCCTTGAGAAAATCAGTCAGTGCAGTTCATTAATTTGCACTTTCAGCATTACACCCCTCAAAATTGGCTTCCTCGAATCCTGCATTCACATGTCTTTGTTCAAAAACCACCATTGTTTTGTCCTTGATAGCAGCATTTCTAATGGCACAGAGTTAACAGTTGCATTAGGGTCTATGCATGTTCAGCTTTACTGGGGTTTCTGCCCGGGTGTGGGGTGATGCTGTCTTAACTATTTTGTGTATATAGTGGACGCTAATGCTTCTAATAGAGTCTATTCTATCACACTTCTTAGTAAAGATAAAGATTCCTAAACTAAGGGTTTAAAAATACATTGATCTGATTCATCTACCTGGTGTTATATTCAATCAAGCGTATGCTCATTTTTTGACCAAAATCATAAGTCTCTGCATGCATTTCTGAGAATTAGTGCCTGCAGGTAGCTCATTCAGTTAGAATGAACTATTCAGTGCATTTATTAAATGAAGGCTGTATTATAACTGATAAGTGATTTATGGAATAGTGTCCTGCAGAATCCTAATTGAAATAAAATCGAATTTTATTGAAGTATTGAAAATTGAAGTAAAAGCAGCAGTATAAATGCTGAGGTATCGAGGCGAAGACAAGGAAAGCAGTTTAAAAGAGAGCAAAGTGTTGTGTATGTGCAGACTTCAGCCCACAGTAAAGTTCCTATGGCGTGATGATGAAGCAGTGAAGTCTTCCCCCACTCTGTCTTTTTCTGTCGTTGTGTTGTGCGTGTCTGAGCGCTGGCAGTGGTGAGTAGGAGGACATATGAAAGGGTCTGTCGCTTTATTTCTCTCTCTCTCTCACACACACACACACGCACATGCGCCACGAGGGAGGGAAGTGCCGCTTCAGGATCAAAAGAACGATTGCAGAATCAAAGTCCCTGATTAATTTTTCATCGTGGGAGAAGAAGAGCAGTTTGTTTTGCAGAGTAGATCAACCCAGGATGCCAATCTTTCTCCAGACAGATCCAGAGAACATTCCTGAAAATCGTCAACACAAACCTTTTGTTGTGCTTATTATGAGCCTAAAGCCTTACACTCCCAGCAAAACTGCTAGTCTGGTGACTTACAGCTGTATCAGATCTATTAAAAGCCAAGGTCTTTAAAAATCTACGTACTAATAGGTCATAGAGATAATAATAGTAGTACTAATAACAACTGATTAAGTGACAATACTGCTTAAGTGTACACAGTCAGTGGGAATTTCAGCACTGGCTATCAGATTTATTTTTAGCTATTTTGGATATTTTAATTGATAAGACATGTTGCAATGCTACAGGCAAATGGTGGTCATACCAGATACTAATGTGGGAATTCAACCTGGCTTTTTGACGACCTGGCTTTCACATGGTTTCCAGCTCACTAGGATGTAGTGTAAATACCAGCAGGACAGGATTGTGACAGGATTCATAGATTGAGAAGAGGGGGGTACAGTGCAGTGAATGTCTCGTTCCATGTGTGGTAGAGGGGTGCGAAGCAGATGTTAACGATTGGCTAAAAGGAGCGATTGGATTTGGATGTGTCAAAGGCCATAGTGTGAAGGTGTATGGAAGCATACGGTCATATGCATTTAGCAGCAGTGGCAACAATCTCAGTCTACAGGAAACTCTCCTCAGAATTGTGCAGGGAAGGCATCCACCAAATCTGGCCCAACTGCGCAATTCTCTGATGCAAGAGTGGCTGAACATTGTAGTGGCCAGCATCCAGAAACTTGTGCAGTCCAGGTCAAATCTAATCATAGCTGTCACTTGCGCTCGTGGATGTATTGCACACTTGTAACAGTAAGCTGGCAAACAGGAAACCAACTTTACTTCCCAGTAACCAATGTCAGCATAGCTACGTAAGCCGAACAAGGATCGAGTTCGTTTCATTTTCCTGCCTGTGTCTATTTCAGCATGTTGATTTATCTGTGAAAAATCAGAGCACGGCTCATCAACTTATTCAACTTACCAAAACAGGCGGTCCTGCTCAATCCATTGTTGGACAAAACTGTGTAAATGCGGATGTAAACAATTGTTATCCCCAATCAGGGCAACTTTTCAAAAGGGCCACACGTGGATCAGACTTCTTGTTTGTTTATTGTCGTGTGTGAGCGAGAGAATATTGTAGTGATATGGAAAGCAGTGGTGCATCAGTGTTTATACGAGTTCTGCCTTAGTTTTATATAACACCGTTTTATATTTTATAGCCACAGCTGAATGTGCAGAAGCTCAGTTGGGATGTTTTACTGTCAGCCCAATCTCTACTGTAGTGTTCTGCCAAAACAAATGGAAAGAAAGAGAGCGAGAGAGAAAGGAGGGAGGAGGGAGGAGTGTCTCTGCAGGCTTGTCTGTCTCCAGGCTAGCTGTGTGCTGTTTGATGGAGGCGAGTAGAGGGAAGCTCCGGTGTCCAGGGAGAAGGCGTTTACTTTAGGGATCTTATTCGTGGCCTTCCAAACAAGCAAACAAGCAAACCTTTCAAAACTCAGGAGGAACCGTTCATCCTCTGCCTATACACGTCCACTTTTTGTCAGGCTGATTTTACCGGTGCTGTCAGTAGGTCTGAGAATCTCCAGCTTTGCTTTCTCAAATGCCATTTTTATTCTCAAAACTTTTCTGTAGATTCCCCCATCCACCCCACCTCCCAACCCCTTTCCCCTACCTCACCACCAGCAGCACCTAAATACATGATTACGTAGAAACAGCTAGGGTGGAATCCTCTGTGTTTGAACTGTCAGTGCAGGAGAACTGGGACCATCACAGAGAGAAAAGCACTGGTGCACATCAGAAGCCAAGTCCGTTCTATCCAGCTGTTTTGTTCTAAGGGTAAAAGTAAATAAATAAACACTGCCTCATCATTCTCACCATCTTTGTTCTCTCTGTGCTGGTTCCCTTTCTCAGTAATGCTATACTACCCTGAAACATAAATGAAGCTACGCAAGGCTGGATCTTGTCTGTATGTTTGAGCTGCACTCCTACCCAAACTGTGTAGTAGACTATGCTTGCAGGCTTCTAGCAGCAGGCTTTCACTGTGATGAACTGTTTACAGTGGCCACTGTCTCATACAAACCTTCAGGTCTGTTTCTCATTGTCACTCTTGTAGGACAATAACAATTATCGGTAAATCATTTCTTACCGTATATAGGTGTAACCTCTCATTCTTCTTATATTGGCTTTGTGCTTGTCTTGCTATCCGGTGTTGACCTGGGGAGAATGGGTTCCCCTTTAAGTCTTGGTTCCTCTCGGCGTTTCACTGTTGCCTGCTCAGTGGGGGTTGGACCCAGATTCACTGTATAGTTGCACACATTCACCAGCTGCCCTGGGACCAGTTCTTCACATAGCATGGCTCTGCTCTCACTGCATGCCTTCCCCTCCAGTGGCAGACACAGTTGCCGTCCAGTCATTATGCCGGGTGACCACTTCCAGCTGTGTAGAGTAGAGCTCCCGGGCACCTTTGCTGTTATAGCACAGCAGGCAGATGCAGGCCATCTCTCTTTCGCCGGGCTCCAGCTGGTCTCTGCTGCTGGCCCTCGCTGCATCCACTACTGAGTTTGTTGATCTGCTGCAGCATTTCTTCTGACCTAG
Source organism: Prochilodus magdalenae (assembly GCA_024036415.1). Taxonomy (NCBI): domain Eukaryota; kingdom Metazoa; phylum Chordata; class Actinopteri; order Characiformes; family Prochilodontidae; genus Prochilodus; species Prochilodus magdalenae. The sequence continues at coordinate 13,816 of JAMWET010007068.1, read as the reverse complement.
TAGCAAAATGCTCCTCAAACCATTGTACACACATTTTATGACACTCTTTACTGATTTTTTTATTTATTTATTTTTTTTTTAATTCATCTATTTTTGAAATGCTTGTTGATGTTTTTTGTTGTTTTGAATAAGGCTGAAGAAAAATCTTTAATTGTCTTTTATTATAAATGTGGTTTCATAATATTAACTTGTGTGTGCTGTTAACAGCTTTAGTAAAGGAAAAGTACTATTCAACAAGGTTATCGGCACCAGGCTTCACCTTCGCGGTGACTTCGCTGAAGTCTGGGGAGTATTTCTGGGCGGCGACCTTTTCAAGTCACCATGAAGTAGAGAACTAGTACTTAGAGTACTTAAGGAGGAGAAGGCAAGATAAGATCATGAATTCGGGGCACCCAAATTCACTCTCTAAGGGTGGGCTTTTCAGTTCAGATTCCTTTCTTTCATTGAAAGATCTCTGTTCTGGATCAGACTATGAAATATCATGGTCTCACCCAAACCGACCTGTAGGGCTAGCCAGACTATGGAAGGCTGCCCCTACAGGTCAGTTTGGGTGTAGCTCAACCTGCCACTGGCTTCAGAGAAAGCTCTCTAGCTCTCTGATCGTGGGTTTCAGGATATTTGGTATTCTTCCCGACATCCATTGGTCTACTACCCAGGCTAGACAAGTACAAAGTTGTAGTGTGTAAATCTGTATGTCTTGTCACAGTTGAAGACAGGGTTAGCTACTGTCAAAGTTGTGGAAGCAATGTTAAAAGGGTAACAAGGAATTAGGTACTGATGTAGAAACAACAGTTGTTGGAAACAAAGTATAACAAAGTAAATGTTTCAATTGTTTGAAAGTCAATGATTGTTCTGTGGCTTTTACTATCAGAGATGCCAAATTGGCTGGGGTATTAGGACATCTATCACAATTACTCTAACGATGCCACATGTGGATTTGAGGGACTCATTTTTTCGTTGGACCACAAAGTGAGAGCTTGGATTTTTACCCATGTACAGTGGTATTTGCTGCTTGAATGAACTTCTTTTTTTTAAATTTTTTTTTTTAGTACATGTTCACCCTAATATTTGGAGCAGCACACTGCCTGTATTACACTTGGAAAATGAAATACCACTATAAGGGTAAGAAACTTAACTATCTCACAGCTTTTAGTACAGTATATCTATTCTACAACAACTTCCAGTACAATTATACTGGAAGGTCAAGAGACCACATGTCAAAATATTTCAAATAAGGAATGGACCAAAAAGGTTGAAGTGAAGTCTGAATGGTCACTCAGTTGGAGGACAACTCTTCCCTCGATGGAAACCATCCATTTCTTTGCCCCCAGAATGGACTCTCCTAAAAACAAAAATTGACACTGCATTCATTCTAATAGGGTTTAACATCTGACATAAAATATTGACATAACCAATGTGAGGTCAACCAGTAAACCTTGGTATAGACGATGTCCAACTGCTGGTGCAATCATTATTGTAACACTTCATCTGTAAAACTTTTCAAATACATGACTTAATTGCTCACATAAAACCAACCTTGATATCATGGTTCAAAATTTAGATGTAAATGTGATCCCTATGGGGTTTTCACCCATAAACCACATCTGTATCAAGTATTTACTCTGTAATGCCTTGAATCCCTGACGAAAAAAGCCATCTCTGATTCAGTGGAAATACAAGATGGATTTTTGTGTGGTCTCATGATTTTGTGATCCACGAATCCAGCTGCTTTGCAACTAAGAGTTTCAAGGCAGCACTACTTGACGATACAGATATTCTTTATCGATGAAGTAACACTTTAAGTCAGCATGTGATCTTACCAAGCATGATGAGCCTTGGAGTGCTAGGCAGGGAAATCTGGGCCTCAATGTCTGGCTTAGTGGAAGTTTCCTGCAACATAAAATAAACATAAACCACTATTAGAAATTACAAGTACCATATTTAGAGGAGGAAAAAATGGTGTTGTGGCACCAAAAAATACCTACATCAGCCAAGAGGAAAATGGCATCTTCCCTCTCTTTGAAGTAAGCAATCATGACCAGTATTGCAGCAAGTCCAAGATCTACGCATCCCATGTGTCTCTCACATGGTAAAGGACTGTCTTCACTTCCTTTTTCCATTTCAGAAGTTGACTTTTGAAATATTCTAGCACTCTTTTCCCCTTTCCAGCAAGTGATTCTCGTAGTCTTGATTCTAGCTCAATTCCTGTCAATGTGCAGAAGTGCTGTAGTAAAAACTTCTGCATGAAGACAAATGGCCACTCTTCCTGCAAATCTGATATACTTGGTGAAGGAGTTGCATTAATATCACGACGCTGCGGCTCATAGAGTAATGTCATGAGGTCACTGACTTGCCTTTGCTCTGCACCCCTTTGTCCCTCCTGAGAATAAATAGTCAAAAGCACTCTTTTCTTCTCATAGAGAGAGACTCTATTTTCCCCTGCAGGTAGCTGTGAAGGCTGCCATTTGACACGGCCATAGCTATCCGTTTTGGCACACTTTCTGGATGGTCCTGGCAGGTCTTCATCCATGGCCAAGGTATTGTCTCGGTTTAAATACTCTAGCCTGGTCCTCAGTTGTTTGCGTAAAGTATAATATCCATAGCCCAGTCTTTCTCCCTCTTCTGTTCTGTCTTCAAAAGAGTCAGGATATTTATCCACAACGCTCTTAGCCAGTTCAGCACATTGCCTGAATGGGGAGTTCAAGCAAACCTGTCTTATGGCTTCTGCAATGACTCTTGCCATATGCAGTCTATCTTTCTCACTGACGGCAGGTTCATCAGGGCTTTTAGAGTGTCTTTAACTGGGACATACTGGCAAAACCGCTCTTTACCAGTAGCATCAAAACCAAGATGAACCTGTACAGGCTCAACATAACTGAACTTTTTCAGGTTGTATCTGATCTGAACAAGCCCTCACTATACATCCTCAATAAGTTCTCTTTGGAGAGTCCTTCTATGATATTGCCAATCCTTTCATTGGGAATTTCAAGCCCTGACAGTCTAACAAACGTCTGTGAAACTGCATTTGTGCACACTTCTTGAAACTCCTCTATCAGTATGGATACTGTGGAAGCAGGTAAAAGCATCCTTGCTTGCATTCTCAAGTAAAAGAGGGCCAAATTGGTAAGAAAAATGTCTCTTCTTTTCTCATCATCAGCTAAAGAATCACTGACCTCAGCAAATTCTACCGTACCTGTTATGTCATCATTTCCCATATCAACAGTATCATTATGCATACCCAAATCATTGAGGTCCACATCTCCAGCTCTACAAGCTACAGAGTCCTTTGCATGTTTCCTGCTTATGTGTGAGGTGAACGAAGATCTAACATTGAAGAGCTTCTGACAAGCACTGAAAGGGCAAACAATCTTTTTCCCAGCCTTAATATGTGACCTCAAATGATCACAGAGACTTGAAAAATGTGAAGATTTAAAAGTGCATTCCTTCACCTGACAATTCAAATTCACATACTTATGAGACCTAGATGGTTTAGGTCTTGTCTGGTTTCGGTACATGTGTGTCTGTAATGCACAAAATGTCTTGAAATTACAAGGACAGCTTGACATACCACATGAAAACCTGAAGTTTGCATAGTTTCTGTGCACTTTAACATGCTTGGTGTATCTAGGGATCGTGTCTGCAGAGAAAAAGCATCACTTGCACTTGAAAAGCATTTTTAGGCATGCTAGTTTAGGCTACTCCTGCAATAAGCTAAAATGATATATGTGGTTTTCTTTGTTGCAACTCATTAGCTTGAATGAAAAGAGCCAAACAGTGAAACAATAAGAAGCTGTGAGAGTTTTGGTAAAGCGAGTTGGGATGAGATCTGTGCTGTTTAAAAGTCGTACCTGTTGTGGTTTCTGTTGTGCCTTGTCCGCTTCAGTACTCGGTGCCTCACGGTAGCTAGTAAGAGAAAAACGAGTGTTAAGCTTCTCCAAATGTAGCTAGCGCACCACCACTTGCCGGTGGCGCACACAGACAATTCCTGTTTAGCTTTTATCCAGTAATGTCACTCCTACACAGATAACGCTATCAATTAAATGTTGCTAGATAACAATCTGTTCACATTCACTGTGCAAAGACTTCATTTAGGCAATATTATACACACTAGCGTGCTAGCTAAGGAAGGTGTACCTCTCTAACGTTAACGTTATACTTCTCTCTCTCAGTACACTCTTAAGGTCACACACACAGCTAACTTCACAGGACAAGATTGTGCTGAATTAACGTAGTTACAAAATAAAAAACTAACTTACCTCTCCAGGCTGAAGAATGTGTGGAATCTTGTCAGTAAACGTCTTGCAACAAAATTGTGGGGGGCGTTGACCACGCTGACTTATCTGTGTGACTCTTAGCCTTGTGCAAGAAACAGAGATGTCGACTCTTCCTCAATGTGGGTGATTAAAAAATAAATTAATTAATAAAAAAAAACACAAACAGAAAATATCTGTGTTGGAAATAAAATGTAAAATGTACCAACAGCCAAAATTACTGTTTTGTGATTCACAGGTAAAATATGTTTACTGTAAAATTCACCCGCCAGTGAATTTTACCCATGATGCTTTGCAGATTTACAGCAAGCATTTCTTCTATAAACAGTAGTACTGCTGTGGACACTACAGAAATTCGTTACAGTGCTTTTTTGAAGCATAGTGCATGCTACGGCCTCTGTTTCTGTTGTGTAAAGGAACACTGTGTATTTGACATCAGTTTACGAGGTCTGTGATAATCTTACGGAGACTTGCCGGATGGCCCCAGGGAGTTCGGGTGTTGTCTATCGCACGCAGCACGTCAAGCGGCTAGGTGAGCCCTCACTGCCCGTGACAGCGAGTCACTAATGCTAGCGGTAAAGTGCGGCGATACCAAAACCGGCTTGATTTTCTCGGCACGCCAGGACTGCTATTCTGACCAGCTTATACTTAACGATCGAGATGATGCGACGCACCTCTAGCAAGACTCGTGACCGCTAGAAGTCGACGCAATCGAATCGTCGTGAGACGCGCCCTTTTTCTTCCGTTAAACAGACTAAAGCTTACAAAAATGCACAAGAACTTTAAAAATACATTTTAATAATTATTATTATTATAAGGAGCTTCTGAAGAAGAGAATCCGAACAAATGAAACCGAATTCTGCTCGTCAGACATCCAACACTGCTCCAAACGAGGGAGCTGACTTTCGTCAGGGGAAACGGACTGAAGACGTTTGTTTTATTATAATCCCGTTATTTTAGAATCTAAATTACAGATATTTATACGTCTACAGCTGAGATTATCTTTATTTAAGGATAAGTACAGTCACTTAATCTGCCTGCCGATAAATGAGAGATTAATGATTTCAACGCGGGTAATATAATAAACGGTTTCAGGTCCACCATTCTTCTCTTCATCTATAAATAATTTAAATATGGACTAATCTGGTTTTATTTAGCAGTTCGTTATTTATAAGAGATGAAAGTCGAAGGGTCCTCCTACTGAAGAAGCTGTTAGGAGTGAAATTAAAAAGACTATAAGCGCTAATGTTTAGCATAAATACGCGCTGCTGCCCGACACTACATCCTGTAACTAAAGGCTCCAGTTCAGATCGATCATCATAAGCCCCGCCTCTTTTAGCTCAGAAACATGTTCCTGTGACTCTGCTGACTTTCTAAATGAGGAGGACATCAGATCTGAACCGTATGCAAATTGATTTACTGATTACTAGATAATGTATATAGAAAAAAAAAACATGAACGAATAGTCGAATCGTCGACCAGGACGGGCGAATCCGATTCGACTGACAAAATTCTGAGTCGGGTACAGCCCTAGTTCTGACTATGGAAATTTGCCTGCGACAGTAAAACCGCCTGAAAATCGTTTGGTGTAAGGTCAGCATTAAAGACTTCCGAGTTTAAAACAAGGGAACTAAATGATCAGTAATGGAATCGCTTGCCGCACATAAAAAAAAGCCATTCAATTACTGATCATTTAGTTCACTTGTTTTAAACTCGGAAGTCTTTAATGCTGACCTTACACCAAACGATTTTCAGGCGGTTTTACTGTCCAAAGTCAGAACTAGGGCTGTACCAGACTCACAATTTTGTCAGTCGAATCGGATTCGCCCGTCCTGGTGGACGATTACAAACATCTTCCCATTTCTCAACCTGGGAGCCAAGAAAAAACACACAACCACTTCAGTAACAGGTCCCTTCAACCTCTTTATTGATGTACCGAACTTGAAAAAATACAAAGTATTCAAAACACAAAGAAAAGAACATGTACATCTTCTGGTAATACGTTTTTTTTGTTTTAAATACTCAACAAAAAGATATATTCTATACCCCCCAAAAACAGCCATGAATAAGGTCATACTGTACAACTTCAAATAAATAATCATCCACACACTACAGCAGAACTGTGACTACAGAGGGAGCCGAGAGACAGTTTTTCACGTGATCATGGAGTACAATCTCATGGAGCCTTGCGGTGTTTGCTTTAGGCCTCATCTAATCCAATGTACAATAGGAACGCTAAAATTAGCAGCTTGCTTGCGTTACTGTTTTGCATGCTGTCGTACATTAATCGATGTCGAGACCCTAGCATGAATCAAACTAGCATGAAAACTGCTCCCTGTCCCCGAGCAGCAAAAAGTCACAGTCCGTCAATACTGAAAAAGTTAAACAAAACCAAAAAAATCCCCAAAAATTCATTTCAAAAGAAAAAGAGCAATCGCAAAGATAAATATAATGCATAGCACACTGCCGTACATATGGGGGAGCCTGAAGTGCTCGATTAATGCCTAGCAAAACGACTGGCATATATAGAGGCTCCTCTGTTGGGTCTCAAAAGAGCAACACCTTGTTGCTTTACTTTAGAAGGGCCTTTTTCTGTTGCTACGGAAACGGAAAAGCCTCACCAGCCTCCCCCTCTCTGTGTAAAATAAGCAATATACACTTGTTTTTAAATCTTTAAAACAGGTTATATGCATTATGTATAGTATGAATGAACTAAATCAATGTTTGTTCCAAACTGTGGCTTGTCAAGCTTTACCACAAATATATTTAAATGTCTATAATTATATATATAATATATATATATGCATATATATATACGTAAAAAAAAAAAAAGAAAAACTCAAATGCCTATAATTTTAAATCGCAGAAGCAAGACTATCTACAGACAAAACCACCAACGCATTTGATACAGTAATAATGCATGTCCAAATGGCAACAAAAACAATAAAACCTAACTTTCTCAAACCAAATATAAGGCAATATTCAAGAAAAGAAATACCATACAGACTTGCAGTGAAACAAAAAGCACTTCAGAATAATGTGGGGGAAGAAACAAAAAAAGCAACAAAAAAAAAAAAACATTACTTAACATAAAACTTATTTACAGTAAGGTTAACTCTGGAGATATCCTCCCTAAACATTTCTTCCTTCATAGGCTTTCTTAGCCTGTTTCATACCTTCATTCAGAGCAGGTAACACCTTTGTCTATTTTTTTTTAAAAAGACAAAAGTCCAACAGTATACTGAAATACAGCACAAAAAAAAAACCCTAAAGAAAACAAAAACAAACAAAACAAAAAAACCAAAACACACCACACACTGTGGGAGCCTCGTCTGAGGGGAATCCTTGAGGAAGAACAGATTTTTCACCGCTCTCAATGCCTCCACTTACCTAAAGATTCCCTCAATGGAACTCTGCATGCATGTACATGGAATAAAACCTATCTCCGCCCGTATTCTTGAAAAAACTGAATCTGAAGTCATTAGCCATGTCCAACAACTCTGGTGGTCCTCCAGATTTTATTTTTTTACATATGAAACCAGGACCACTGGCTCTAGAATCTAAAGATTAATACAAAGATCGCAAAAGGTATCTTTGTCATCATAAATCTTTTCAGAAATTTCAATCTCTGCAAACTTTCTGGTAAAGTCTCAAAAGCTCACAGGGTGTCGTATGAAGATAGTTTCTCAAAGTATCCAAGTCAAAATATTTGTTCCATGTCCAGTAAAAAGTCTCCAAATTTTTTTCTTTTTATAAAAATAGACGCTTTTTAAACCCACTTCAAAGAGGTTTGTAGCTCTTTGGCAAGGTACCGCTTTAAGAATTTTTTTTGTCTTTTTCGCCTTTTTTGTTTCTCGATTAATTTAACCATAAGTAACGACTAACTGATAATGCAAACTAAACATTTCCTCAAAACAATCGTACGCTGACGAAAAGTTGACCAATATCAGTTGATCAAAATCAGAACATGGGGAGAAAGGAAAACCAAAATTATATAGATTTTTAACAAGACGGGCACGATCGCTACCCACGCGTGCTATTATTCAACCTTTTTTTTTTTCTTCTAAGAGTAAATCAAGGGGGCAAACGAAAACAAACAAAAAATACACTGGATACTAAACAGCATTTTCTTCTACAACACTGATTTGCAAAAGTTCGATTTTGTTCATTTTTGTGTAGAAAGTTCCTTACATTTTCAACCCACCCCTCCCTTTTCCCCCCACCCCAGACTTTTCTAGAAACAATCAGGAGTTAGGCGACATGGATTAAGCTTTGTGTGTTTTGTTGGTTTTGAATGAGACCTGTAAGACTCGATCGCCAAGGCGGTATCCGTTCAGGCTGGCGATGGCCATGGCCGCCTCGTCGTAGTTAGTCATGGTGACAAAGCCGAATCCTTTGCATTTGTTTGTGTTGAAGTCACGAATGACCTTCACGTTCGTCACGGCACCAAAGGGGCCGAACATTTGCCACAGGATGCTTTCGTCAGCATCAGGTGCCAGGTTGTAGACGAATATGCACCAGCCCGTGCCTGCGTGCCCTGGTATGTTGATGCCAGCCAGGCTGGTGACCCCATCAATGGCCATCGGAGAAAATCTACTGCAAAAACAAAATTACAGCATAGGTATGTGACCAAAGAACCAAGAAACACGTACAATAAACACAATTTGTATCTATTTGTCGTTCTCAAAGCATAAGGGTGCCCCTGCTTTTACTGATCTATTCTCATGGATACATGCCAAGTGCTAATTATTTTGTTATTAGCAAGAAATTGTAGAAATAACTTTTCTACAGATATTTTGTATACACTGTTTGACATCATAATTCACAAATGAAATAAAAATGTAATATTGCTTAGAATGATAAATCATGTTTGTACAATGTTTTTTTTTTATTTCGAGATTAAGCCTAAAGACAGTCCAGGTGCGTTTTTGGTCATTTTTCAAACCAGATTGCTCACTCGTGTTTCACATCACAGCAAGATTCATGGCCAAGCAAAATGCTATTTAATTGTTTTAAATGTCTGACAGCCTTAAAACAAGCTATTAACATTTCACTTTAAACTGCAGCCAAATCAAGACATTCCTCTGGTTAAAATCAGAGTTATGTACTCCTACTGAGATAGAATCAGTGGTGGTAGTAACCAGACTCCTACTTCTGAAAGATCCCTCACAAAGTTTTATATTTGTTGCTGTCCAAAGAAAATCTCCAAAATGGCAGCTTTAATCACCAAAGAAATCTTCAGATTTATTAACATTTTTTAACATCAAATAAAAACTCCAAGATCATGCATGCAAGTTCACTTGTTCGTTTCCCTGGTTAATCTGAATTCTTAAAGTATCATTTTACATAAAATCAACTCTGAACAAGTACATTTCTACCACTAAATTACACCAACACCCCAGGTTCGTGAACAGATAGTTTGAAACTACACAGTGTAACTTTTGTTCTATAAAATGCTCATTACAAGTTAAGGATTTTCCTTCTCCTCATAATCGCTTTGTTCTGGATGTGACAATACATATGCACTTATTGTTTGGTCAAGGCTACATAATGGTTGTATTTATCCAAAGCAAAATGAACTCACCTCTCACACACACACTCTTTCTCTCTGAAAGAAAAAATCCAAAAATCCATAAATAACAAGTGGCTGTGAAGGAGAGTGTAGTCTGTGAGCGGGGTTTGACTAGTATGGCAGGCCATGAATTATTTCAGCAGGTTTCAGATTAGATCACACGCTCGCCTGAGTTTCGCTCAGCATTCACATCCTGACAGGTGTGCTCCAAACGTCAGAGAGAGAGAGAATATTTAGGAATAAGGTGTGCTCCATTTTGCTTCAGTAACGTTGCAGCACCAGTGTAACAGTTTCTGCAGTCACAACTGACACCACAAGCTCTAACGTAGTAAAGAAATTCCAAAACAAAAAGGAGTCCACTTTAAATGACATTCACACACCCTGCAAAACTGCAACAGCTGTAGCTAGGTGTAGAGGTGGGCAGTTCTTCATGTCACAATACTTCAGGAAGTGGTTTTAATCTTGTATGCGGTCACTTTTTTAATCTTTGATAAGCTAGAACAGACAAAGTAGTGCTACATTAAAAAAAGTAACTATGAAAAACCTCACCCTGCTGTACTCAATCTAACAACAAAACTACTGTTCTTTTTAAATCAAACATGCAGCTGAGAAATGACCGTACTGACAATATATGCTTAGCATAACATTGTGACATATTGAGATGCAATTTATCACGATAAACACCGTCATAATAGACGTGATCGACGGCATTAAAGATCTTGATTCCAATACCAATTAATACCCTGCACCCACACCTCTCAAGCAGTGATGAAGCTAATGTATTTACTGGCGAATACGTTGCAGACTAATCAAGGCAATGAACTGCATAAGGAATGTAATTTAGACAACCGGTCAACTAGTCTAGATTTTGGGAACGAGCATGCTTTCTGGGTCAGAGATGCTGATCAAAGTGAGGTACTTTAAGGTACTAAAATGTAGACAAGATATAGCATATTTACTCTGTGGGAACGATGCACATTTTGTGTTGGTGAGGAATAAATTTGGGTGCAACACAAACTTGGCTGAAAAATAAAACGCCTCTATTGTTTTAATTCACAGTTTTAGTTTTACATAAAGAATAATATAAAATAAATTGACGACACGTTCATAAGAGCTGACAAGTTACTAACTACATTGCTATGAAATGGTATTTGATATGGCTTTACATTTGCCATTTTTTCTCAGCCACATTTAAATGTTTCTGTTCATCCAACTAATATATAAAAATGTATATAAAATATAAAGACAACAAGAGTAAAACAATATATGCAAAATAGGAGAACTAGGGAGGGGGCAAATGCTTCTCAAAGCTTTTAAAAGCAGTTTACAAAAAATAAACTAAAGTATGCAGTACACATGCCACAAAACAACATCCTTCACCACAGTGAATATCATGTATTTTATCATCATGTTGAGAAGTACCACATTTACATTCAATTATTTATAAACTTTAAAAAATTTTTTTTTTTTTTTTTTTTACTTTGCAACACTATACAGATCAGTGTCATTAACAGGAGCCACGTGTAGGCAAAGGTACAGTGTTTTGCCAGTTACACTCTAAATACATCAAACATTTAATCTACTGTCCGAGATGTGCTTGAGAACTACTGAATCAGGGCTGCATATTTTAGGGTTGGGAGGGGCAGCTGTACGGGTGGCTTGTTGCCAGGGGCACCAGTGTCAGGTAGGAATCATGTGACCTGCTGCCACCAGGAATCAGAGTCTGTGCCAGAACTGAGTCTACAGCAAACATGCCCTCCTTTATGCTGTTACACAGAAAATGAGCAAATTAATTACCTAAAGCCTCAATGCTGTTATTCTAATATATGGCATAAATACGCTGGTGCGATCATCCTTGCAACATTGGATATACCAGAACAGCAACCACAGTCTCGATCTACTCATTTACCCCTTTGCAAACTAAAGAAGCACAGAATGAGAAGTGAAGAGCTTACAAGCCAAAAGAGAACGTGACCGAGTCTCTGCTAAAACTAGCATAAACACTGTATTGGTTTTTTTTTTTTAAAGGTGGCGAGAGCTCAGTGACCTAAAAGAGCCTAAAAGTGATGAGGTTTTTGCTGAACCAGCAGGATATTTTGTTTATGAGTTGATGAAACAGGCAGCTAGGCTATTATTGCTTTGGGAGGTCAACTGTAAATGTACCTACTATAATACAAGTTATTACCTTACATTAGGTACATTATGAAGTAAACCATGTGTACTTGCAACAGGATTCTGTGTGTGGCTGTGTTAAAGTTTGATTCGTTAAAACTGCTTTTGCAGTGATTGCATTCAAGATCATACTGAAGTAATTAGAAAAAGTCATATCAGTTAGCTTAGACTGGAATTCAGCAAAACTGTTGATTTGTTTTCTGATTACAGTCATACAGTAACAAAAGGGTGCATGTCTACTTTATTGTTTATAGACAAAGTGAACTATAAACTATAAAAAAAGGGTTTTTTTTGCATAAGAATACATTAATTTTGCTTTGAATCATACAACTGTATACATCTAGACTTAAACTAAGCAATGTGGTATGTAAGAGCTCTGCAGAATCACTTACATTTATCTGAAAATGTGTCCTGGCTAGTACAAGATGTATATATTTTAATACATACAGCATTAAATACAAAAAGACTCAAAAATTAAAATCCATTTACCTTTTCACTCCATAAGCCATGTTCAGCAGGTTGTCCAACCTGAAAGGAAACAAAGGCAGTTAGTTTAGCATTTCAACACAGCATGAGTCAGTAAAGGTAATTATTAAAAGGGGGGGGGGGGGTGAATAGCAACAAATTGGTACCTTGGCTTAACAAAAACAAACAAACAAACAAAAACTGTTAATATATCTGAAAGCAAAAGAGGACAAAAGCACACAGGACATTTAAACATCCCATTTAAAAAAAAAAAGGGCTTCACACAATTTGGAACAAAAAAAAAAGTTTAGAATTTATTTTGTTTAAAAAGTTTAAATATTGTTCCAACCTAATCAGTACAGACACTACCACTCTTCTTCAGATGTCCTGTTACCTGAATCTCTGCGCCTGCTGGGTAAGTGGTCCGAGGTATCTCCTGTTTGGACTCTGATACAGCTGAGACAACAGAGCCTGGCTGGTTTTCTGGCTTGGGTTGTTTGCGAATTTCACTGTGATGGGCTCTGTTGCGCCAGGCGGCTTTTGACCATTCAGACCCTTTATTGCCTCCTCTGCCTCCACGCGCCGGTCAAATCGGATAAAACCCACACCTCGAGACACACCTGGACACAGGTAAACAAATGTCAAACTCTGTGAGCTATAGACCACTGCATGGCTTAATGTGCTTAACAGTCAGTTGTCTTTGCTTCCGATGTAGCACTTTTATCCATGTTAAATTACCCATGTTTTGATTCCCCTCCCCCCCCACTTTTTTAATGACAGAAGCCATATCACTCCCTACTCCTTTCGTTTATCATAATTAACACAGGATCACAAAAGAAAATACTCATGTTCACTGCAACCTCCATAAAAGCTCATGTGAAAACTGAGCTTTGCCAAAAGACACTACAGCTGTCTACATTGCCAAAGACACTACAGCTCAGTTTTGTCCAGCTCAGACGGCCATCATGTGAGCAGTACAGATCAAAATATGCAATTTTTACTTTAAAAAGGAATCTCTGCGCATGCAAAATGGTAACATTTTTATTAACAAGGTCTGTGCATTAATACTTTAGCAGCAGAAACTGTTAGCAGTCCCTGCATAGCTCCTCATCTTTTAAGTACAAGAGCTCAGATATGCAGACAGGCAGAACATTACTAAATAACAGACTTCATCCTTAATCTGAGCCAAGAGCACTGCCTAAGCCTTTATGCAGAGAACAAAATGAAGAGACTTACAGGAAGTGGGGGGGAGAAAAAAGGTGAGTACATGGAGTAGGAACAGCATGGGGGGTAAAACGGCAGGGGGAGCTAGGGTGGGAATTTGAGAGAAGGCAAG
>JAMWET010007067.1:95000-105932 GCA_024036415.1 Prochilodus magdalenae | reverse complement strand
CCCGGGACCGTTTTTTCTTGCATCTTTTCCAGGAATAGCACATGTTTATTCATGACCTCTAAGTCTCAAACTTCGATTCATGGATATGACATAGGTCTGTGAGACTTTATACTCATATCTGAAGAGTGGAGCCTCTTCAGAATCGATTTCTAGAAAAAACAAATATTACAAAATAAAAACTATTTTTACCGTTAAAACCCGTTTCCAGTATACCGAAATCCACTTCTTACAAACTGAAATTCTGACAGATAAGGTTTGCGGGTCCTACACACACAGAAGGCCCTTGTCCATCAAGCTCTGTTGGGGTGGTTATAGTGGGTGGAGTTAAGAAGATGAACAAGAATAACGTCTGAACCACTCAGAGCTGGGAGTATGTATATGAAGGGTAAACGTGGGTTGTAACGCTAGCTGTAGTGGAGTGGGCTCTCTCTGTCGGGGGGCCACTAGCTAAGCTCTAACTTTACTTCTCCCCTGAGAGCTTTTACAGCACGGTTTAGAGTCGCCTGGTCGTCTCCTCTCCCGTCCTGCTCTCTAAACCCTGCTGAAGACACTTCCCTAGGTAACCAGGTACGGGCCAAGCGTGGACTACAACACGCGCCTACTCACATGGACTAATTTGCTTTAGCGTCCACCAATCCCAATCTCCACCCACTTCTCCTCTCCGTGGCGATCTGCATAACTAGTTTCATGTGTCTGCAACCAGCACTTCCTGGTGTGTTGACCCCCCCTTTCCTCAGGATTCACTCAGTTTGGTAAAGTGTTCGTTACTGGTGAACGCTGTTTCACGTCTTTGGTTTTGTTCTTTTTATAATTTTGTTTCCTGGGGATTCGTAAATCCTCCATGCACCATAAAAAACCAGCTTCCACTTAACAAACCAGTGCAATACAATTTTTCCCAGAAGTCCCCTATGAACACTGTCATTTTAACACAGGCTAACAGTAGTCGCCATTACAACTGAATTTGTGGGTGGCAACCAACCATATTCAGACACCGTGTGTCTTGGCTGATCTAATCCTAGGTTTGGGTGTAAGGAGGGGAAACCGGTCCCTCCTGTTGCCTGCACATGGACTGGTACCTTGTCCAGAGAATCAGTTCACTTATGCCTGTTAATCGAACGGAAGTCTGAGCTTTCCACTGTGTGGAGCAGATTTGATAGTGTGTCTGTTGTGTGTGGGGTGTGTGGGGGGTGTGATCTGTGTGTGGTGTGTGTGTGTGTGTGAGTCGTCTGTGTGTGGTGTGTGTTGTGTGTGTGTGTGTGTGTGTGCGAGTGCTGGTGTTGTGAGCAGTGACTGGTGTGTGTTGTGTGGTGTGTCGGTGTGTCTCGTGGCGCGTGTGTGGGTTGTGTTCGTGGTGTGTGTGAGTGATGTGGGCGTGTGTGTGTGGCGCGTGTGTGTGGTGTGAGTGTTGTGTGTGCTTGAGGGTGGTGTGTTGTGTGGGTGGTGTGTGCTGTGTGTTTAAATGTGGTGGTGTGGTGTGTGTCTTGGTTCTTACCTGGCCAGTGGGGTAAGCAAAGTCCTAGTGCAATGTTTTGTGCTCCTACTAACCTGCAATACTGAACTCCGGCAAGAGTGACCTCATCTGCCTCACTCTCGGCCATTACTACAACTGAAACAATGGCCTGAAAATACTACGCCACTAACACGCTACCACACCCCACACACCCACACACCACCCACACACACACACACACTACCAATATTTATAACTTAAAATCTAAGTTAGCAGGCTTTGTTCAAAGACAAACTCTACAACCACAATCATGCATTTCTTTCCAATCCCAGTCTCGTCGTATTCATTTGGTACTCAGCGTGCGTAACTCGACGACAAGGCAAGAGTCCCCAGCTCTCTCGGTCCCCTGTGTAGACAGAGTTTCAGAACATCCCAAAGACTTTCTCAATGTGGTTTAAGGTCTAAGTCAGCTGTTGTGTAAAAGTGCTTCCTCTTTTCACTTTGGAACTCATCTTGGCATTCTCCTTCCAGAATAGCTTCAATCGCCATGGGAAAAGAGTGAAGTTAAACCATGGATTTATCCACCTGGTATAAACCCCCAGATTATAAATAAAACTGCCCCTCCGGAAGGCTTGCTACATGTCGGAACTCTCCTGCCTCTTTACCCCTTGATGGAGCCCATCCACTTCGGAATCAAGGGTAAAATCTGCTCCCCATCAGATCAACACTGACCCTTTCTTCCATTGCTAACGAGCAATCTTCACACTCTATGACTCCAGAGAACTGAGCTATTAGTGTCACTAAAAAAAGTGAGTTCATACTAATGTTTTCGTAAACCAACTCACTCATGCGAGTTTGCATTGCCTTGTGTAGTGGTGGTAACACTCTTTTACCATTCACTATAACACACGCTCCACATGTTTCTACTGTTATGTTTACTCTTCGCCTTCACCAAGCATTCAAGAGCTTCTTCAACCCCATGTCTTATAAGTTTGATGGTCCCGTCCGATCCCTCTAATTTCAATATGCAATTGGATGGGTTTACAAACACTCACACACTCACACTCACGCTCACACTGACGACACACACACAACACAACTCCACACACACACCACACACACATCACCTCAACCACTCACACTTCACCACTCACACACAACACACATCCACACACCATGCACACCACACGCAACACACAAACACACACATACACACACCCACACATCTACCACACAAACACAGACACACACACACAACACACACACAACACACATCACAGAAACATACACAAACACACAACACACATACACCACACACACTCACAACACATCATCACTACAAACACACACACAGACACGCTCCACAACACATGGCAGACAACAGGATGAAACCATGGCAGGAGGCCATAGCATGGTACTCGACTGTGTTCCGCTAGAGGTTATAGCATCACGATACTCAAAGGCATTGATTTAGTGTCACACAAGTGGATATCAAACCTACACGCTACCAGGCACGCTCAATAAACCCGGCACCACCTCACACACTACACACACAAGACACACACAACAAACACACAACACCACCACAACCCCACACAAACACATCACACAACACACCGAACTGACCATTAAAACATGGCAACACACAGCAGCTTTCCCAGCATCTGTTTGAGTTCCCCAGCTCTGTGACAGTCCCTCACCACAAGAACCTGTAACTTTACATTTTATCGTCTGTTTTTTATATGCAACCACAACGGTTGGACATGTTCTGCTTTGCCTCTGCCGCCCTGACACTGTAGCTTTTACAGGTTTTTGGCCATAAATGACTAATTTCTATAACTACTCAAATTTATCTCGATTAGCTTTTAGCATTAGGACTGGTTATCCTATCCCTAAAGTGTGTCCAGAATAAAGTTAGTTTGGTCACGATCTCCGAGATCAGATTTATAAATACATGGTAATGCTGCGGCATTGAGCCTTACAAACCCTGATGCTAGAATCTCAGCACCATCAGCACCTGAGATCGTTTTTATTTGTTTTTTGTGTGTCTGAATCAACGGACCCAGACCAATGGATTAGGGCAGCGGTAACAACTCACCCGAAGTAGTCATGAGCAGCGGCCAAAACATGCTCTCTGGGGCATTGAAACTTCTGCTTGCGCCCCAGCCACCTAGCGTCACATCGCACAGCAGGTCCATCCATCCGGTTGCTGGTATTCAGAGGCGGCGTCGAGTACGGATTGATGGGTAGGCTATTGTGACTAGCGTAGCACAGCCTCTGAATACACGGCATGCTCAGCATGGCACTGAGGGCTAAACACACACAGACACCACGGAAATCATTGTCACTTAATAAAAAACTATTATTATTTCATTAATTAAATAAAGTGCTTGTACGTGTTTCTCTGAATGCTGCATGGCATGCAGGGCAGAGTGTACCTGGTATGTGCACCATGCCTCTAGGAGTATGCAAAATCATTTATACTGATACTTGGTATTGAAAGTTTAGAAGAATGCTTTGAGGGCCAAACTAGAATAAAAAAGGACTACTTATTCCATATTAATGTTAAATTTTACTACTTTCATATGTTCCTGTGTAGGAACTAACGCTGGTAATTTCCAGCCAGGACATTGTTCTGATCCGGATGTAATGCCTCAGGAAATTGAAGCAGTGAATGTCCTGTAATAAGCCTGAATTTAGTCTATATTTTATTGGGGATTTACATATATTATTTTAAGTTATATTTATCAGCTACTATGGAGACCTTACTGTTACCAACTTCAGGCAAGTGTTACATAATGTTCAATCGCAGCTAATTATAACCATTACTATATCTTTAGGGTGAGAATTACATATTTAAAAAATAAAAAAAGCTTCTGCGAAAGGAACTGAACACCACCAGGCGAAAACACGGGCTAAGCCCAAAGCACAATGGTAATTTAACCCCTGTAATTTATACCACTTTAAACACAAACTAACTTTACAATGTTTGTTTAACTGTTTGAAGTCTTCAGTGCTGAGTGAAGCTGCACTCCTCATCAACAGAACAGCTGCACCTAGAATACCCAGCGTCTGCAATGCAACACGCCCAACGTCTCGGTATGGAGCTGTAGAGGTTCCTGATGGAGTCCTCTGATAATCCATCCCATGCAGCTTGAACATCCTCACACAGTTCCTACAGATGGTGCGGTAGGAGTGGAGGTGGAGGGACACCAGGCCTTCTGGACGTGTGGTAACAAACCGTTCATCTCGGTGCTGACCACGGTGCCTCCACACACGGATTCGGTGGGCGCGTCCACCAAAGACTAAAAGCTAGCGGGACTCGTCACTCGACACGATGACCGCGCTGCCATTCTAAGTCACTCCCGTGACAGTCTGGTAACGACACCACTGCAGTCTTTGGTGACGGTGACGTGGTGTTAAGGACAGTCGTGGTAACGGTCTGTGTGCATGTAGTCCTGCGTGGTGCAGCCGTCTGCCGATGGTGCTGCACTAACAGGAGGACTCATGGAGGACACCACTGCTCGCTGGAGGTCTGTAAAGGTGGTGTTGGGTCAGTCAGGTACAGAGATAAGACCCATCCTGGCTTTAGTCACATGCTGGCAGAGCATGAAACTCGAATCATTCACATGACTTACAATGTGAAACCCACCCACCGAGTTTTATTCCTCTCGGCTGATTCCTTCTGGGTGCAGCTACCTGGTGCAACTATTCTTTTAATGATGAGTGAATATCGACTCGTCAGTCTATAAAACTCTCCACTGCTTACAGAAATGACATGTAAAAGCTTCCTATTCTAAGTCACTTTGACTGTTTGATGTTAGGTCCATTAAAAGCTTAATGTTTTCCTATTTTGTATAACATATTATAAATATGTATAAGGGTGGGGCTGTGCTGCCTGCAGCCAGCAGAGGGCGGCAGCAGCGGCACCGTTCTAGGGGGACTACAGCCCGGAACTCCAAACCCCAGAATGCCCCGGGCTGATCAAGCCAACAAGCTGCACCTGAGGCGTCGGCCATATAAGCCCCCATCAAACAACAGTCGCCGCTACACCTTTGTAGAGGGGTAGCCGGTACGGTACAGCCAGAGAGAAAGAGAAAAGAGAAAAGCAGAGGGGAAAAAGCAAAAGAAACAAAAAGCAACAAGTGCTTAGAAAATTAAATATATAAATAATTACACAGAGTAGAGAGCGAGGGTCACTCTGCACGCAGAGACCCCCAAATCCCCCTCCTGTTTATTTCTGTTCTTCAATAAACACACGTCGTCCCAGGCGTCTCCTTTCTTTGTTTTTCCCACCATTTCTCCCTCTCCCTCACAAAACCCCTCCTGACTGGCCTCACGTCACGGGTGTGGGCCTCACGTACTGCCGCGTACCATAGCGCTGTGGTAACATGTGAGGTTATCGCTCTGGAGGTTGGGAGTTTGGTCCCCACCTAGACCACAACACTCCAACACTGTTCCCTCAAACAGTTCACTCCCCCCACACACAGTTTCACTCGCATCCACATCCAGGAAACTCGTTTGCTTGCAGTTTACATCACCGCAAACGAGTTCCCACCCTGCGCCTGGGCCCACACCCCCAACCGCGCCGTGACGATACAGCCTCTTCATATATAAACCTTACTAAACTCTTCCCTCTGGTTGTCTTGGTGATCACTGCCTCCGAAACATCGTCACCAGCGGACGTGTTGGTTTCAGTCCAAACTGCTCATCTCAGTGCATCACTAAATCACAAGTGCTCCCCTGCCTACTTGGAGAACTTTCCTTCACTCCAGTGAAAGTAGGTCAGAATCTAAAGATACCGTTAAACCAGAATTCCAGCCGAGACCGAGACAGTGCTGACACATAAACACACACCAACATGATCTCACGTTTCACCTTCCCGTCTGTCTCTGTTCCTCTACAGCTCACGTGAAAGAAAAACAAACGTGCCCTGAATCACTGAGCAACCGCTAGCATGCCCCTCTAGTAGGACTAGCAAACTGGTGTATCAGAATTCACCCACGTCTCACAGGGTACCTGTAACAGTCACACACAGGTACATCTGTCTTCACTGTTTTACCATGTACCATGATTTTAAGGTAGTCTTTTAGACTTCCCTGTTTATCATTCTCCTGTACAGTACTGTGGGATCAGTGACCCGGTTAGGGGTTAGGGTTAGTAACCCTATGGTATATTAATGCTCTGTTAAATGGCCTTATTATTTTTGCCTCCTGACAAGGCTTCAGAGGAAACTCAACAGAAGACCGTATTTGGAGCAGAGTCCGTGCAGAAATTAAAGACAAGACCAAATGTAATATTCTCTTGTTACAGTTGAACCGGAAAGCACAGCTGAATACAAAAACGCTCTGAAGGCTTCCCACAATGGAAAACACCAGCAGTACTGTGCAAATGACAGTCGAGTAATTCGGTTTCCAGCTTCCGAAGTCTTTTAGACTTCCTTGTTTATCATTCTCCTGTACAGTACTGTGGGATCAGTGATCTGTGTGCTGTAATGTAACTGTAATACTGACTGATGGCCATTTTCTAACTTGTCTTTCTCCCTTAAAATTAAACAGGCAGTTAGCACTGTGGCTGCATACAGTCACTACTGTTTTAGTTTACTCCTCCTCCTACTCCTCCTCATCATCCCTGTGCTCTCAGCACCAATTTTATTTTTTCAGGATTGTTCAGTATATTGTCACTCTCCAAGGAACATCTCCAGGTGTCTCCTGCTTTACAGGAGCAGGCAAAAAACCTTTTCAGATGTAATGGAGGTCAGTGGTTTTTTTTTCCAAGCAGGTTTGGGCCATTTCTGTTGGTCCACTGGTCAGGAAATCTCTTTCCTGCTTTTCTGCTTTCCTGACCTGTATCTTCTTATCATAAACACATACGATATTTTAAGAGGGATGTATTTTATAAAGCTGAATATCTTACATGTGTGTCACGGCTATATGCATGTGTGTAAGATGTGGGAGGGTGTGTGCAGCAGAGGGGTGTTCAGGACTGTACAGGACAGAGGGGTGTACAGAACACAGGTCTAGCTGACGGGCCTGCTCGGACAAACTACCCGGAGTACGGTAAGCACGTCCGCGGACAACAAAGCCTGTCTTTGAGTGTGTATAGGATGCATGCAAAGTTTCAACCACCGATTTGAATCAAACTACTTCCCTTAGCTCTGCTGGGCCTGTCAGCAACAGGAACAGTGAGCTGTTCAGTTTCCATCCTCATGAAAAATAAATAAACACAGAGAGGACTTTTGTCCCAGCTTTAGTTGGAATGCATTTTATTTACATACATTTGCATCAGCCCAGCTTCCATGACGCGGGCGTACGTGTCGATGCTCTGTAGAGCCTGTTGGTACAGAACATATTGTTTAATACCTGCAGTCCGGCGCTGCTGCGCGGAAGCCTGCGCTGCTGCAGTGGTGTGCCAGATTACTGCAGATTCATCACTGCAGCGCCAAACCCCCAGGGGGAAAGTCTCTCTCTGACCATCGCACGCACACACTGCGGCCCACTGTTACCTCAAACACCCCACGCACCCACACAGTAAACCCTGATCTAGCATGTGCTTCATATTCTTCCCTGGTGCTTTTAGCTGAGCCCGTTATCCTTTCCTGACAAGGCTTCAGAGGAAACTCAATCGATTTTATTTACTAGCATAGAACGTATGACGTCCTCAAGTTTCCGTCTTAAGCCTTGTCAGGAAAGTCGATTACTGGGTCTCTTTGGTAGTCCTCAAAAGCACTAGTGGAAATTGAATATGAAGCACTCCTATGCACTCAGCTTTACATGTGGCTCGGCTCGCGCTCGGGGTGTTTTTGAAGGGTTATATCATGGCCTGTCAGTTGTGTGCGTCGATGGTCGTATGTAGAGTACTTTTCTCCCCTGGGGGTTTTTTGGCCGCTTACAAGTGATGAATCTCGCAGTATACTAGGCATTACACACTGCAGCAGCGCAGCTTCCGGCAACGCAGCGCCGGACTGCAGGATTAAAACATTATGTTTCTTGCTCACTCTCCACAGGCTCTATCGTTGCATCGACTACGTACGTCTCTCGCGTTCATGTGTAATTCTGGGCTGAATGCATATATTGTAGTAAATAAATTGCATTCCCAACTAAAGCTGTGGATACAAAGTCCCTCTCTTGTTGTTTATCTCTATTCTCTCATGAGGATGAAAACATGATACAGTCTTCACTGATTTCTGTTTTGCTGACAGCCCATCAGAAGCTAAAGGGAAGTATTATGGAATTCAAATCTGTGGTATTGAATTTTTGCATGGCATCCTTACACCGCTCAAAGACAGGCTTTGTTGTCCGTAGAACGTGCTTAACACGTACTCCGAGGTATGTTTTTTGTCCGAGCAGAGCCCAGATCATGCAATAGACCGTGCTATATACTGATGACATCCCCATCTGTAATACACTAGTACAGTCACCCTGAACACCCCTCTGCTGCACACACCCTACCCACAAATTTATACACACTATGCCTAAATAATAGCCGTAGAAGCAACACATGTAAGATATTCAGCTTTATAAAATACATCCACCTCTTACATACGTATAGTTTATTTAAGATTAAGAAGTAAATACGGAACATACATGGACAGGAGAAGACTACATGGACCAAGAGATTTTCCTGACACAGTGGACAACAAATGCCCAAACCTAGCCTTGGAAAAAAAAACCACTGACCTCCATATACATCCTGAACAGGTTTTTGTCGACCTAGCTCCTGTAAACTACAGGAGACACCAACATGGAGATGTTCCTTAGGAACTCACAGTGACTAATATTACTCGATACCAATCCCTGAAAAAAAATCAATTTGTGCTGAGAGCAACAGGTGATAGTGAAGAAGGAGTAAGGAGCGAGGAAGGTAAACTAACAACAGCTAGTAGGACAACTGTAAGCAGCCACAGTTGCATAACAATAGCCATGTTTTAAATGTTTAAGGAGAAGACTAGCTCTGTATAGACAAAAATGAGCGCATCAGTCAGTAATATACACAGATTTAACATTAACAGCGACACAGATCACTGATCACCAGCAAGAATACTAGATACAGGGAGAAATGCTAAACAAGAAAATAAAAAAAAAAACAAAAAAAAACAAAGATGTCCATAAAAAGACTGACATTAGAGACTACGTGGAAAAAGCACAACAATTACTCGACTGTCCATATTTGCATCAATACTGCTGGTTGTATTATTCACATTGTGGGAATACACCTTCATCTAAGTGGTAATTTTGTAATTCAGCTGTGCATATACTTCCGTTTTTCAACTGTAACAAGAGAATTATTACGATATTGGTCTTTTGTCCATTTAAATTCCTGGAACGGACTCTGCTGTCGCAAATATGGTCTGACTGTTGAGTGTTCCTCTGCAAGCCATTTTTGTACAGGAGGCAAAATAAATAATAGCCTACGTGTAACAGAGTCAGTAATTATACCGATAGGGTTACTAACCCTGGACCCCTAAACTCGTGTGTCACTGATCCCACAGTACTGTACTGCGAGCAATGATAAACAGGGACAGTCTCAATAAGGGACTACCTTTCTTAAAATCATGGCACATAGTAAAAACTAGTGAAAGGACCCAAGATGTACATGTGGGTTGACTGTTACAGGTAGCCTTGTTGAGACGGGTGTTAATTATGATAACACCAGTTTGCTAGTCGCTACTAGAGGGGCATGCTAAGCGGTTGCTCAGTGATTCAAAAAAAAAAAAAAGATTCAGGGCAGACGTTTGTTTTTCTTTTCACGTTGAGCTGTAGAGGAACAGAGACCGAGACGGGAAGGTGAAACGTGAAGATCATGTTTGGTGTGTGTGTTATGTGGTCAGCACTGTCCTCTCGGTCTCGGCTGGAATTTCCTGGTGTAATTAACGGGTATATCTTATATAGATTTGCTTGGAACCTACTTTTCACGGGTAGATGAACGGAAAGTGCTACACAAGGGGGGGTATGGCAGGGATAGCACATTGCGATTTTAGTGAATGCAACTGAGATGAAGGCAGTTTGAGGACTGAAACACAAACACGTCCGTCCGCTAGGTATAACGGTTGTATTTTTTCGGAGAGCAGTGATCACCAAGACAGCAAGAGGGAAGAGTTTAAGTAAGGGTTTATATATGAAGAGGCTGGTATCAGTCACGGCGCGGTTGGGGGTCGGTGTGGGCCAGGCGCAGGGTGGGAAAACTCGTTTGCGGTGAATGTAAAAAAATACAAACTAAAGCAAACGAGTTTTCACTGTATGTGGATGCTTAGTGAAACTGTGTGGTGTGGGGAGTGAACTGTTTGAGGCGAACAGTGGTTGGATCGTGTGTGTTCTAGGTGGGGACCAAACTCCCAACCTCCCAGAGTGAAGGTAACCTCTACATGTGTACCACAGCGCTATGGTAGCGGTGCAGTACACGATGAGGCCCACACCCATGTGACGTGAGGCCAAGTCAGGAGGGGTTTTTGTGAGGGAGAGGGAGAAAATGGTGGGGAAAAA
>JAMWET010007067.1:0-90000 GCA_024036415.1 Prochilodus magdalenae | reverse complement strand
AACGTGTTTAACGTGTAAAATAGTTTTTATTTTGTAATTTTGTTTTCTGAAATGATTCTGACAGGCTCCACTCTTCAGATCTGATAAAAGTCTCAGACCTTCATATCCATGAATCAGTTTGAGCTTAGAGGCAGAAAAAAACGTTCCTGGAGCTGCAGAAAAACGTCCCGGCAGACTTAGTAAAAAAGAAATCCAGACTCCCAGAAGGAATGGAAGCTGTAGTAGGTAAGGAGAGGGCACATGCATGAGTCATGACAGCCGTGTTGGTGTACGCCTGTATTTTATATACGCTGCCGGCCGGTGTATATGAGCTGATACTAATTGTTTGCTAGGTTGGATGCTAATGAGAGGCCGTGCGTGTTCAGGGATTAGGGGTAGAGGGGGTTTTGAGGTTTGAGGATGATTCGAGGTCATGTTTTGAGTATACTTCCCCTGGAGACGCACACGGACTTATTTAGGCCAAACCCGCCAAGATACACTCAGAAAGTAATCTGGGTTCCTCCTGACACACATTGGCTTCCTCTTTCATCTGCTACTGTAAACTCAAACTGCTTTTATCCCGCTCTGTTTATATCTGAAAGGCTGTGCAGTGCTGCTACCTTTTCACACCCACCACAACCGCTTCTCCAGGCTGTTTCACACTTGAGCGTTTTTTGGACCCAGGGCCGTCTGCCCTGAGAGCGTGAGAGCTGTGAGGCAGGGAGTGCTGTAGTGCTCCCGAGGACCCATCATTGGTCTTCCTGGAGGTTGTCTGGAGTTTGGTTAAATGACCTAGTCGGGGTGAAAGCTATCTGCTCCTGATGCTGCACATCATGTAGTGTGGTAGTGGGCATCGTGGCCAACAGTACATTTTACATTTCTGCTGGTTTTTAATGATTTTTCAGTTTATATTTTTCAAATAAAACCATTTTAGTGGTTGATAATTCTTCCCTTTTTAATTAGAACCATTTTTAAGAACTAAAGCACATTTAGACGTTAATTTATCAGTACAAGTATTACAGTATTACCTTCCGACAGTAAATCTGGAATAGGCATATTATGGAAGCTACTGCTGTGCCATTTAAGGTGGAATGGAAAACCAGTGTAAAAAGTTAACTTCAGGCTCGTCAGATTTTTCAAGCCCCTGCTCACTGTATCTAGCATATGCTTGTCCCATGCAGGACCACCAGCAGGACTCCTTACAAGTTGGCCACCCCATTATTGCAGGATATCAAATCAATTCAAATCACTTTTATTGTCACATCACATTTTCACAGGTGTGAAGGTGAGTGAAAAACGTAGGTGCGTAGTCCCTTACAGCACTTTAATACAAACATATAAATTAGACAATAAATATATACAATACTAAACACTAAAATCTCTGTTACACTAATTTACAGTTAAGATAAAAGCTATGAATAAAAACTGATATATCCAGATGTACACATTATCATATAGCACTATGGTAAGGCTGAGGTAGATGAGAGATGCAGGGTATATACAGGGCATAGAATATTGATGTGTATGTATATATATATATATATATATATATATATATATATATATATATATATATATATATATATATACATACACTACAGATATACAATATGAATGGAAGATAACAGTAGGTCGGTCTATATGTGCAAGTATAATATGCTAATATAAAGTGCTGAGTGATGATTGTCCATGGAGATGGTTTTGGTGAGATGTGCTGAACCAGGTCCATATACACCTACCACCTTAAATACATAAGGTGGCTAATGTTTTGTCCAGTGAGCTTAGTGTCTGCCATATCACCCAGGCATACTCCACTGTACACCTCATGATAACACAACCTTATCAGTTCCATATAGGCTCCAACAAAATTAGCATGCTAGCAGGATTAGCCATGTGCACAAAATCAATACCCAGTGTAAACAGCTGTGGCTGGTGGGATGTTCATAATGAAATGTCTAAAGTAAATCAGAACTCCGTCATGTGCCCTAAACCTGAACACCTCCCGCACTGTATCCCGGCGGTAGTAAGAGAGGGAAGTAATGTGCTGGGAAAACCTCTTATCAGATATGACTGTTTCCCGAAAGGGAGAGCAGGGCCCACCCTTAAAATCCAGTGCTTTATAAATGGTTTGAGTAAGATAGTGTACCGGCCCACACAGCTCTACTATAAAGTAAACTTTGTGTTCAGCTGCCGTTTGAGAACGGTTCCGTCAAAGCAGCTCTAGAGCAAACAGTGTGACTTCCCTCTGGGGCAGGGCTTATAGCCACAGGTGAGTGTAAGGGTCACTGTAAGTTGATGGGAATGTTACTGAAGAGTTCTGTCTGTGTGATGGTCTCCATCTGTCTTCACAGGAGAGGACAAAATGTTATTTTTATTAAGATATGAGCAGCTGGTGTGCTCAAACGACTCCAAGGAGGGAAAATCAGACTGAAGTGAAGCTACTTGTCTGTGTTTGGACAGTGACGAGTCCTGGTTCTGCACTCTGTGCATTGTATCAGCACTCCGGACCACATACGCACACTGTGTGTCTTTACTGTTACACCTGGTGATGGTTTATTATGATTTGTTTTCTCTCTCTCTTTCTCTCTCTCTCTCTCTCTCTGTCTCTCTCTCTCTGTTTCTCTCTCTCTCTGTTTCTCTCTCTCTCTCTCTCTCTCTCTCTCTCTCAGGAGGCTGTTGGCAGGGTCTCTCTCTCTCACCTCTCTCATTCTCTCTCGTTCTCTACTTTCCTCTCTCATCTCTCCCTCTGTTCTCTCTCCATCTCTCTCTGTGTTTCTTTCTCTACTCTTCTCTTTCTCTCACGCCTCTTCTCTTCCTCGCTCTCTTCTCTGCATTGTCTTCTCTGTCTCCTACGTACTCTCTTCTCTGCTCTTCCGATCTCTCCGGCACCAGATCTCTCTCTCGTCTCTCTCTCCCATTCACTCTTCTCTCTCTCTCTCTCTCTCTCTGTGTCTCTCTCTTTCTCTCTCTCTCTCTCTCTGTGTCTCTCTCTGTCTCTCTCTCTCTCTCTCTCTCTCTCTCTCTCTCTCTCTCTAGATTCTTTTAGATCCTGGGGTTATTCAGGATGTGTTATCTGCTGGGAGTCACCTGCAGCTTCTGGAGCTTCTTACGCTCTGCTCCCAGTATTTAATACAGGTACACACCCTTTACACATCGAGCCGAACTGTGAATCATATAACACCGTGTAGGATCTGCAGGTACACCTGTGTGTGTGTGTGTTTGCATATATATACCAGATATTAAATCAGTTCCGCACTGCTGGTTTCCCTTGTTTCCAACTGATTAGAGGCATGAAGAATTTTAGTAACATATAGTGTATTGTGAATTAATTAAATATTTTTTTTAATTACTGCAGTAATTTGCAAATATTGTATAAAATCCAGCAGTGCTGAAAACTTCACAATACCTTGCTATAATTGGTGAGAAAGAGATGAGAGAACAGCCTCACCTTCATTCAGCCTCACCTTCATCCAGCCTCACCGTCTCTGAGTGTAAATGTGAGTTCATATCAGTCAGTGATGTGAATAGCCAGTCTCACAGGCTGATTATAACAATGCACAGCACTGTAGCTGCAGCTGTAACGTGCTGATTCTGTAGACACTGCTATTCCTTCCCTCAGAGGCTCATTGTGAGTGTACTGTAATAGGCTGGAGGAGTGCTGCCAGTAGGTGGCAGTGTGGCTCCATGCTGTGGCCTTGTTGGCTGCTGAAACGTACTTGTTGTTTAACAGAAATGAGTGTCTGAGTTGTATCCTCATTATTTCTCCTATCATCCTCCTCTCCTGCTCTTCCATGTAGAGGGGTAGAGAAGTAAACTGAGTTGAGATGATGTTCCACAGCATACTTCGTTTGACAGTTTGGGTAGTGTGGAAACATCTAGGAACACACAGAGTAGCAGAGACGTACCGAGCGCCCGTATGAGGTGGACAAGAGTAGGTTAGTCAGTCTATAGGTTCTCTCTTAGGGGCTGGATGCATGTGTGGCCAGTACAGGTGGAAATGAAATCATCAAATAGGAAGTTATCCTGGGACCAGGGGTTTTCCTTCCGAAGGTTTCCAGCTGCGGTCATATCCTCTTTCAGACTCGTTTGATGGCAGTCATCCTGACACACACCGTGGCGTATGTGAGGCTGAATCACAGTGTGAGTATATGTCTGTGTAGGAGCTGAGCAGTGTGAATTATCTGGAGCTGTACCGGTTGGCTGATCTGTTCCACCTGCCCGTGCTGGAGGAGGCTGTAGTTGGATACCTGGTGCAGCACCTAGCAGAACTGGAGGAGGCAGAGCTCTTGCTGCTGCCTCTCCGCCTGCTGCGGGAGGTCCTGAAGAGCGACCAGCTCACATCCCTCACGGAGGAGGAGATTTGGCAGGTAGGAGTTTGTGGTGTGTGTGTGTGTGTGTGTGTGCGTCTGGAAGTGTGTGTGTGTGAGTGTGTGTGTGTGTGTGTGTGTGTGTGTGTGTGTGTGTGTGTGTGTGTGTGTGTGCCCAAGTTCCTGTATTGGTTTTGGCTTTGTGTATATTATATGTAAGTGAGCACCTGACCAACACACCTGTATGAGCTCACTGGACATCCCATTCTACCCCGTCGGCATGAATGTGGAGCTGGCATCCTTTTTGCGGCACTCTCCACACCACATCCATGTATGCCCATTCAGTCAAAAGATCGTTTGTGAGGTCAGACACGGATGGTAGATTATAAGGCCTGGTTCACAAACAGTGTTCCGGTTCATCCCAAAGGTGTTCAGTGGGGTTGTGGTCCGGGCTCTGGACACAGTCATGATGGACAGAAAAGGCCTTTTAGATACATAATTGTCTGAATACCCACAACCCCCGAACACTATCCGCCCACGTCCATCCATTACTGCTGCGTTCCAGGCTGTAGCTGTCTCCTGGCATCCTGTACTCTCTGGGCTGGATCCACCAAGTCATGAAAATCCCCAGAGTAACTTGTTTAAAGGTGGCTCTATGACAGTCACTACGCTCCTCTGCACGACTTCGTTAGCCCTTTATGTCCATTACATGTCTATGTGCTTGGTTAGCAGTGGGTGTGGCTGAGCTCTCTCAATAGAAGGCATGTCCTCATACTTTTGGCCACACAGTAAATGTGGTTCTGGTGGCTGTGGCTAGTTGTGCATGTGTGTGAGTGTCCATTTTCCCTAATCATCACCCCCCCCACCCCCACCCGCCCCCACCCACACAGTTTTTCTATGATTAACCCTCCAGCCCTCCTCCCCCACTGATGAAAACACTCCCCCTCTGATGGCTCCTCGCTCTGACCCCTCAACCGGCCAGCTCCAGCCTCATCACCGGCTGATTACACTCAGCCTCTTCCAGCACACTTCACACACACCGGGTTAATTCAGCCATCAGACGGCCGTGTGAACGTGCGGGTGTGTGTGGGTGTGTGTGCGTGTGTGAACCAGACCTGCCCTGATATACCACCTGTCAATCATCATCACACACGCACGCTCTGGAAATCACATTTTCTTCCTCTTTCTGTTTTTTCTCCATCCTGCTCCCGCTCCGTCTGTGTGTGTAATTTATTCCGCTCTGAGGACGTTCTCTGATCCATCACGACCTTCACAGTCAAGGCGCTCTGCATCGCGCCGCTTTCTCTCTCTCTCAATCTCTGTTTATTCCCTCTTTTACTTTCTCTCTTTCCATCTCATTGTCTTCCTTGCCCTCCGTTTCTCATCCGTTCCCCTTCCTTCCCCGAGCCCTTTCCCCCTCACCCTCTTCTCTTTCCCTTCTTCCTTATCCTCTCAATCTCTCTTCTCTTTTCGCTCATTCTCCCTTTGTCTCATCATTTTCTGTCTTCCTTTCTCTTCTCGCTTTTCTGGGTTGGGGAAAGGACTTGAAGGGTGTGAGTGCATTCAGGAGAAGGTAAAGGAAGAGGTGGAGGTACATCCAACCGTCTACCACTTCCTCTCCTACAGCAGATATCCAGGTCCATATTAAAACAGAGCGGTAAAGAGCGGTAGGTTTGTTACCGCGGGAGATACCGAGTAGGAGGAAGCAATCAAAATTTACCATTGAAAAAAAAATAAAACAAATTTACAAGACACGAAACCCTTTTACAAACTGAATTCTGAAGGAATGGGTGGGTCTAACACACAGGAAGTGCTTGTTGTGGACTGTTGGCGGTGGTAGAGTGGGTGGAGTTAAGTCTTAACCACTCAGAGCTGGAGATGTTAATGAAGGTAAGGGGGCTGTAACGCTAGCTACAGTGGAGAACCAGCTAGCTAGCTTAAATTGCCTGAGAGCTTTTAATGAACGTGGTTTTAGGGGGTCGCCTAACGTGCGTGAGCTCTCAGTGGAGAACCCGTCTGCTCTCTAAAACCTCTAAAGACCTTCACCAGGTAACCAGGAGCGGGCCAGCTGGATAAAACACACGCCACAACATGGACCAATCATGCTTTAACTTCGTGACCATCCCAAACCCCACCCACTCTACCACGGCAAACAATCTGATTCACAAGGGTCCGCAACCAGCACTTCCTGTGTTTTTGGATTCCAGGATTCCCAGTTTGCAAAAGAGTTTCACGTCTTGTAATTTTGTTTTCTGAATGTAATTTTTTGTTTGTAAATTTGTTTTTAATTTTGTAATTCTGTTTTCTGAAATGTTAATCTGTTTTGCACTTCTCAGCTACTGTACATAACAGCAAAGCACGCTGCTACGATTTTGTTGTGCTTGTGCAGTACTCAAGTCTAACAGCAGGAGGCAGCAGCATCTACCCTTATTGGGAAAAAAAGAGTTCAACCAATCATCGTGCAAATACCAACGTCGATTGTGTCAGTTTTCACTTTTATGCATCATTTGATCACAGCTGTTTACATTATGTGCAAATGTGCATTGAGTGGACCAACAGGTGTGTACAGTTACCTGTAAAAGTCTACTGATGTAGATTAAAATTCTCCTGCACAGTTACCATTTTGAAGATTGTTTTTGAGATTGTGTGGACAGTGATGATATGTAACGTTAATAACGGTAGCCTAAAGTTCCATGGTTTGTAAGCTAGCAGGCCTTTAGGTTGTCAGTGTAACACTAAGTTATATTGTTTGTTTTTAACAGTTAGTTAAACGTGACTTTTTTTTTCGAAGTTTTGATATTATTATTATTAATGCAGCCATGTGGTGCAGAAGCTTGGGGGCTGATGGTGCGTCCTCATGTTTACAGTAGACAGACAAGGGCAAATGGGGTAATCAATTGTTTTCATTGGCAAAGCAGGAAAAAAATTCAGCCGGCCGTCAGTGGAACGCTCCGTCAGGAGTTCTGTTTTCCCAACGTTTGCCACTGACCACGGCGCTGGAATAAACCAGATCCTGATCTTTTGCGGAATCCATGGACACCCAATGTTTCGTTCCAGACTAGCCCAGTATTGTTTTTGGCACTCTGTAGAGACTCGGAGCGTCCTCCTCTGATAATTCTCCATGTCTGTCTGTGCTATGTGAACACATTAATGCAGCATGTAGTGCTACTCAGAGTATTCCCCCTGGCTCTGCAGACGTAGCCCTCGTGTTTGAGTACACCTTTCATAATGGCTAAAATTTCACATTTTTGTTTAAATTAGAAA
The DNA here is from genome assembly GCA_024036415.1 of Prochilodus magdalenae. Classification (NCBI taxonomy): domain Eukaryota; kingdom Metazoa; phylum Chordata; class Actinopteri; order Characiformes; family Prochilodontidae; genus Prochilodus; species Prochilodus magdalenae. The sequence goes on along the minus strand of JAMWET010007067.1, from coordinate 82,450 downwards.
CATGGCTCCGCCTATCTCTGGTGTTTTACTGTTTCAGTTCAAATGACCGTTTATTCTCGTGGTAAATCAGCGATGAGGGGGGCATGCAGGACCACCCTGGAAATGGTTTAGCAAGTTCCCCATTCAGCTGGCACAGCATGTCCTCCTGGACCGTGTGCTAAGCTCAGAGGACACAGCGAGGCAATGGAACCTCTGAGCTGGAGATGTTAATGAAGGTAAGGGGGCTGTAACGCTAGCTGTAGTGGAGAACCAGCTAGCTAGCTTAAACTGCCTGAGAGCTTTTACAGCCCACGTGGTTTAGAGTCGCCTGGTCGTCTCTCTCTCCCAGCTTAACTCCCTCTGCCTCTGCCTGGGAGTGCTCATGGTGTTCCCCAACTCCAACACTACCAGGCATCTCTGGCACCAGGCCTCTCAGCTCTTGTAGCAGAGTAGTTTGTTGGCTCCGAGGTGAGATGACGTGGATGACCGTCTGTCTAAACGCTTCTGCTGATCAGAGTAAATTAGGATTAGCATTTCTTGTGCATTTGTCCAGGAAATGCAGACAGAGCCTCATAATATACTTCACAAATGAAACCAACAGCAATGTGACAAATGAACACTCAGGCTATCAGACGATCTGGGCCAGTGCTGTTAGTAAATGTGTTTCTGTGTCTGTGCCTCACTCCTACCCAGACACTCTGCTCAGTAATTCTACAGGGCTGTAATTGCCTGCCTCAGTTGATTGTGTTAAAAGCTGCTGCTGGGTGTCGCCAAACTGTGGCCATCTTGCCCCCACTCACATCTCTCTGTAGATAAATGAGTCCAGATTGCTGTCAGGTTCTATTAAGTCTCCTTTGTTCAAGATCCCTCTACTGCCAGTGTGTGTGTGTGTGTGTGTGTGTGTGTGCGCATGTGAGTGTGTGTGTGTGTGTGAGTGTGAGTGTGTGTGTGTGTGTGTGTGTGTGTGTGCGCATGTGAGTGTGTGTGTGTGTGTGAGTGTGAGTGTGTGTGTGGGTGTGTGTGTGGGTGTGTGTTTGTGTGTGGCCTTCATATAGAGTTGTATACAAACGTTGGAACACTCCTGGTTACATGATGTTCTATAGTTCTCTAGATTCTAAGTTCTACATTTAAAAAGAGGTAAACACATCCGCTATACCGTAAAAATATGTTAGTAGTATTAGTAGTCGGAGTATTAGTATTAGTAGTGGTATTAGTTTTAGTAGAAGTATGAGTATTAGTATTTACAGCAATATTAGTATTAGTAGTAGGAGTATTATTATTAGTAGTACTAGAAGTAAGAGTATTAGTATTAGTATTAGTATTAGTAGTAGGAGTATTAGTATTAGTAGTGGTATTAGCAGTAGGGGTGGTAGGAGTATTAGTAGTAGTAGTGGTATTAGTAGTAGTAGGATTATGAGTATTAGTATTTATAGCAATATTAGTATTAGTAGTAGGAGTAGTGGTATTAGTTTTAGTAGTACTAGGAGTGGGAGTATTAGTATTAATATTAGTATTAGTAGTAGGAGTATTAAAATTAGTAGTGGTTTTAGTTTTATTAGTAGTAGGAGTATGAGTATTAGTATTTATATTAGTATTAGTAGTAGGAGTATTAGTAGTGGTATTAGTATTAGTACGAGTATTAGTATTATTATTAGTAGTAGAAGTATTAGTAGTGGTATTAGTAGTAGTATGAGTATGAGTATTGGTATTTATAGTAGTATTAGTATTAGGAGTATTAGTATGAGTAGTAGTAGTATGAGTGTTAGTATTTATAGTAGTATTAGTAGTAGTATTAGTAGGAGTATGAGTATTAGTATTTATAGTAGTATTAGTAGTAGTAGTATTAGTAGGAGTATTAGTAGTAGTAGGAGTATGAGTATTAGTATTTATAGTAGTATTAGTAGGAGTAGTAGTAGGAGTATTAGTAGTGGTATTAGTATTAGTGGGAGTATGAGTATTAGTAGTGGTATTAGTATTAGTAGTGGTATGAGTATGAGTATTAGCATTAGTAGGAGTATTAGTATTAGTAGTGGTATTAGTATTAGTATTTATTAGTAGTTATTAGTAGTATTAGTAGAAGTATTAGTATTTATTAGTAGTATTAGTAGGAGTATTAGTAGTTATTAGTAGTATTAGTAGGAGTATTAGTAGTTATTAGTAGTATTAGTATTTATTAGTAGTTATTAGTAGTATTAGTAGGAGTATTAGTAGTTATTAGTAGTATTAGTAGAAATATTAGTATTTATTAGTAGTATTAGTAGGAGTATTAGTAGTTATTAGTAGTATTAGTAGGAGTATTAGTAGTTATTAGTAGTATTAGTAGAAGTATTAGTATTTATTAGTAGTATTAGTAGGAGTATTAGTAGTTATTAGTAGTATTAGTAGAAGTATTAGTAGTTATTAATAGGAGTATTAGTAGTTATTAGTATTTATTAGTAGTATTAGTAGTTATTAGTATTTATTAGTAGTATTAGTAGTTATTAGTAGTTATTAGTAGTATGCTCCTTCCTCTATGTGTTATCTCTCTAAGTCTTCTTTTTCTCCACCTCTGCAGATGCTGGTACGCTGGTTGGAGCACGGGTGTAGGCTTCATCATTCTGAAGAGCTCCTTCAGCTCGTTCGTTTTGGGCTGATGGATTTGTCCACCCTGCAGCGTGTGTCCTGTACCCTCCCCCTGCTGCGCTCCTGCCCCACTGCTGCTGCTCTGCTGGAGGAGGCGCTGGACTACCAACGCTGCCCCTTCGCCCAGCCGCTGCGGCAGACCTCCCGGACCACCCCCCGATACCGGTCCCTCACACTGTACATCACCGGTGGGCGCAAACGTGAGGTCAGCCGTGTCAGAGAGCTGCGCTTTTTTAACCCTGCCCCTCAAGAACATCTGCGACAGGTAGGGGGCGGCGCCAACTGGAGCGAGCTGGCCCCTATGCCGGCTGGGCGGAGCCACCACTGTGCAGCAGTCATGGGTAACTTCCTCTTCGTGGCAGGTGGAGAGGTGGAGCACGTGAACGGGCGAACTTGCGCCGTGCGGAGCGTTTGCCGTTACGACCCACGGGCGAACCGCTGGACAGACGTGGCGCCCATGAAGGCGTGCCGTGAACACTTTGTGCTGGCTGCCCTGGGGCAGTTCTTGTATGCAGTTGGGGGCAGGAACGAGCTGAGGCAGGTGCTGCCCAGTGTGGAGCGCTATTGCCCCCGTAGGAACAAATGGAGCTTTGTCCAGTCATTTGATCGGTCACTCTCCTGCCACGCTGGGTGTGTGGCAGACGACCTGCTATGGATATCAGGTACACAGTGTGAGCTTACACACCCATTACTCACACACCTGTTCACTTACATTCAGCATGGCTAATAGAATGAGATCCTTCAGGGTAGCAGCACATGAGCCTAAGCTCACTATGCCCAGTGCCAGGCGTCAGCTAGAAGGCCCCGTTAGGCTTCCCTGGAGTGATTGGGGGTCCGTCCAGGAGCGTTAGGATGTGCAGGAGTGCCATTTATAATCAAGAACTAATCGTCCCACAGTCCTGCCTGAACTCAGCAAAGCTGTTCCTGCCTCAGATAGACTTCCCTTTAAACTTCCCTTTGACCTGCACATGATCGAAGCTGAAACTGAATGTAGTGTCTTTAGTATTTTATCTAAAGCACAGAAAATGTTTTCATGATGTACAAACCCTGTTCTTCAATGGTCAGGACCCCCACAGGACCACCACAGAGCCGCTTATAGTATATGTGTGGTGGATCATTCTCAGCACTAAAGACACCGGCGTGGTGCTGGTGTGTTAGTGTGTGTTGTGCTGGTGTGAGTGTCTCTGCTGGACTAAAAATCGTCCACCGACCAAAACTATCAAGCCGACAGCGTCCTGTGGGCAGCGTCCTGTGGGCAGCGTCCTGTGGGCAGCGTCCTGTGGGCAGCGTCCTGTGGGCAGCGTCCTGTGGGCAGCGTCCTGTGGGCAGCGTCCTGTGGGCAGCGTCCTGTGGGCAGCGTCCTGTGGGCAGCGTCCTGTGGGCAGCGTCCTGTGACCACTGATGAAGGACTAGAGGATGACCAACACAAACTGGGTATCAAGGTGGATCAGCGAGGTGGGAGTGTCTCATAGAGTGGACACATCATCATGCTGTAAGACACCACCACCATGTGAGTGGTACTGCAGTGCTGAGAATCATCCACCACCCATATAGTACCCGCTCTGTGGCGGGGCTAGGCTGAAGAACGGGGTGAAAAGGGGCTTGACAAATATACATACTCGGAATGATTGATTGATTGATGAGGAAGTATCTTTTATGTTGGATGTGTTCCCTGTAGGTGGCGTCACAAACACAGCACAGTACCAGAACAGACTGATGGTATACGACCCAGAACAGGTAAAGAGTGAGAAAGTGTTCATCCTCTTCATAATCCGAGTGAGTGAGTGAGTGAGTGAGTGAGTGAGTGAGTGAGTGGGTGAGTGAGTGAGTGAGTGAGTGAGTGAGTGAGTGAGTGAGTAAGAGTGAGTGAGAGTGAGTGAGTGAAGAGGGGGAGAGAGATAACGGAGTACAGAATGAGAAGGAAAAACAGACAGACAGCTGTGGAGAGGGGAATAGAAGGAGAAAGACAGGAGAGTAAGCATAGTAAGACAGAGGAGTAAGGATGAAAGAGAGAAGAGAGTAGAGATCAAAGAAAGAAAGACAGGACTGCAGAAGAAGAGATGATGATATTAAAGCAGAGAAAGAGAAGAGTAGACTCATTGGTATTCACAGAAGCTCCACATTCACCTCCCAGTAACACCAACCCCCAACCAACACAGCCCCCCAACAGATGGTCATTCATTCTCTCTCTCTCTCTCTCTCTCTCTCTCTCCTCTCTCCTCTCTCTCCGTCTCACTTTCTGTCTCTTTCCCTCCCTCCCTCCCTCTCTCTCTCTCCTCTCTCTCTCTCTCTCTCTCTCCCTCTCTCTCTCTGTCTCTCTCCCTCTCTCTCCCTCCTTCTGTCTCTCTCCCTCTCTCTCCCCCCCCTCTCTCCCCCTCTCTCTCTCTCCCTCTCTCTCTCTGTCTCTCTCCCTCTCTCTCTCTCTCCCTCTCTCTCTCTCTCTCCCTCTCTCTCTCTCTCTCTCTCTGTCTCTCTCTCTCTCTCTCTCTCTCTCTGTCTCTCTCCCTTTCTCTCTCCCCCCCCCTCTCTCTCTCTCTCTGTCTCTCTCTCTCTCTGTTTCCCTCTCTCTCTCTCTCTCTCTCTCACACACCCATTTAAGGTTAGAGTACTCACACAGTGCAGCATCACAGCTCTAGCTCTCCTGAGTGCAGGGTGCACTAGGACAGTGGACACTAACACTAAGGGGAAACAGTATCAGTGCTCAGGGACGTCCCGTGTTCAGGAATAGGAGTATATGACTGTGAGGTGATGCTCCACGTTTACATGTTTTAGTTTTTTATGAATCTCCAGAAAAGAAAAGGACTCCGTGCCACAAGGAATCTCCAGCTGCACCTGAGATTAGATTCCGTTCAAAAGGGCTGATCCAGGATCAGTTTTATGTTTATTTTTTTTGTATCTTAAAATCAGAAAATGAACAGAACTTTAAGTTTGTTCCCCGTCAGTCCAAAAATCAGTATGACTTGTACTTTGGGTGTTCAGACATTTGCATACACTAGAACTGTTTTGGTATGTGTGAGGTAATTTTGCATTGCTGTGGATATTATCCAGCTTATAGCTCCATCAACATGAAGGTGTAGTTTGGAGTGTTGTACATTACATAACACGGGAACCAGCGGAGGAAAGCCTGGAGCGCCGTATAAATCGCTTTACTGCTGGCGAGTCCTTCAGAAGATAGAGTGGTAGCTTTGTGCGTTAGGGACAGAGCCGTAAACCTGTGATATCGTCAGCTCAGCATTTCCACCTTGTCGCTGGATTACTCTGAGTTCCACTCAGTGGGTACAGTTTAGCTCGCCCTGTGCTGCCCTGGGAGAGAGTGGGGGGCATGAATGAGGGTTCCCTCTCTGTTCCTGTTCCCTCTCTGGTCCCTTTAAAGGCGCCTGTGCTGCCACAACCAAATCAGTGTCACCTGCTTTCATTAAGGGCAGCAGGAGTGTCCGAGCCGATAGGGAAGGAAAGCTCGCTGCTCCGTCTCCCTGTCACTGCCACCGCTCTGCAGGTCAGCTGCCGGGATTAAACGTCAGGCATAATACAGAGTCCTCACTCTTGATCAGGAGGCAGGGCCCAGGAAGCACGGTTCCACTGACTGCCATCACTCCTCCTGCCATGTCTCATGGCTGCTGGCTTCCTCCTGCAGTCTCAGGCCTGTCATCAGCGCACAGGGCTTCAGCTGCCTCTCACAGCTCTCATTGGTGCCCGAGGGGCACCTCTCCTTAGCGGAACTGAAATAAAAACAGGCAGGGCAGCTAATGCTAATAACTTTGTGGAATACTTCTCAACCAATCAGCATGGACCACTGGAACTGTTCCAGTGTAATAGAATAGTGAATACCACACTCCAGTTTTCATTCTGAACACAGGAAAGAAATGATGCTTAATGATTCTCTCTCTCTCTATATCTCTCTGTCTCTCTGTGTCTCTCTCGTGTCTCTCTCTGTGTCTCTCTCTGTCTCCCTCTGTCTTTCTGTCTCTCTGTGTCTCTCTGTGTCTCTCTGTGTCTCTCTTTGTGTCTCTGTCTCTCTCTGTCTCTCTCTGTGTGTCTCTCTCTCTACAGAATCAGTGGCTGGTGCGCAGCCCCATGCTCCAGCGGAGGGTGTACCATGTGATGGCGGCGGTGCAGAGGCAGCTGTACGTGCTGGGAGGAAATGACCTGGACTTCAATAATGACCGCATCCTCGTCCGGCATATAGACTCCTACAGTATAGACCTGGACCAGTGGACACGCTGCACCTTCAGCTTACTGACTGGTCAGAACACCAGCACTGCACACACGCTCGTAGCAGCTGGCGCTGAATGACCTGTCAGCACACACAATACACACACACACAGACAACACGGACCACCTTAAGCCCAGCCAGGCCAGTGTCATGGGTGGGCTAAAGCGGTGAAGCCCCCTCAGATTTAAACGTTTTCATTTTGAACGTTTTAGTTCATGCGTCACTACACGTGGCTCAGCCGTTTGGCTGGAGGGTGGCCGGTTTGATTCCCTGAACCGACAGCACATCACTAAGGTGGCCTTGAGCAAGGCATCTAAACCCAACTGCTCCTCGGGTGCCGCGGATAGGGCCGCCCACTGCCAAGTGTGCTCACTGGCCCTTGGTGTGTGTGTGGGTGTGTGGGTGTGTGTGTGGGAGTGTGGGAGTATGGGTGTGTGTGTGTGTGTGGGGGTGTGTGTGGGAGTGTGGGAGTGTGGGAGTGTGTGTGTGTGTGTGTGTGTGTGTGTGTGTGTGTGGGAGTGTGGGAGTGTGGGTGGGTGTGTGTGTGGGTATCTGATGTTCACAGATGATTTAAATGCAGTACACAAATTCCTCTGTACAATAAAATACAGTAATTAAAATCATGGCTGTGATTTAAAGCTGAAGCATGAGGTCTGTGATGATGTGGTGGTCTTATGTCTCTCTTTCTACCTGAACAGGGCAAAACGAGGCGGGCGTGGCCGTTCACGATGATAGAATATACGTGGTCGGGGGATATTCCATCTGGACTAATGAACCCCTGGCCTGCATTCAGGTCAGTAACTGTATACGAGTTTATCATGTGTAGCTCAGACAGGAACACAGTACCCTGGATATCATTCGTCTTTCTGTAATTGACTCAAATTAGCATTAGCCGGTCTATATGACATGTAAATCAAATATGTAGCTATGGATTTTAATTTTATGAGTGGTTGGTAGAACTCTGAAGCAGGGGCGTCACTGGGTTTCTCCGAGTCTGTCTCATTAGTCACGTCTGATTCAACTGTAATAACCAAAACTATCATGAGCTCAGACTCTTGGGTAAATCACTTGCCCCTTATTAAAGCAGTGGCCCAGACGGAACCCAGTAGGACACCCTAAGTGTAGAGGTCAGTGTGACCACAGAATAAATGAATGCACTTATGCCTAAAAGAGTATAAAGGTGAATAGGGTAGTGGAGTGATGATGCATAATGTATGCATAATGTAAAATATGGCAGAGGAGAACTAATGTATATATATTATATATTAATTAATGAATTAATTCTGAAAATGGATAATTCAGGTACTTATAATGTGAATAAAGTGGAAATGTAATTTAATTCATCTGTAGAATCTTCATCTGTGGTTTTAAGGGTACCTGTTGCAGGTCTGATGTAACTAATGTACAGATTAGGGTGCGTATGGAGTCAGTACTGTGGTAAAAACGTATTTCATGCTCTTAGAGAGTGAATACTGGGATGAAGGGATAGGTAAAGCGGTCGTTGATGTGTTTCTGTGATTGACAGGTCCTGGACGTCAGCACTAAAGGAAAAGAGGAAGTGTTCTATGGGCCGACTCTTCCGTTCGCCTCTAATGGAATAGCGACATGCTTTTTACCTGCCCCGTACTTCACCTGCCCCAACCTGCAGACTCTACAGATGCCCCATCACCGTATAGGAACGCTCTAACACGCTTCACGTACGCCACATGAACCAAACACGCACACACAAGACGAATGCAAACGAACATCTCATGAACCAAGAATACACTCCTGTGAACTCCTGGAGTCAGCACCTGGTCCGCTGGACTGGACTGGATGATGGACTGTGGAACCGGTATGAGGTATTTGTCCTGGTAGACTGCTAATGGAGGGAACCTACGCAGGTCAGCATGCTCAAAGCAGATGTGATGAGAGGATAGAGTGTATGGTTGAACACGTCGCTGTGTCTATATAAAGAAAAGGTCGGGCAGGTTATGGAGGTACAGGATTTTGCGTTCGGCCCAGCTGTAGTCTATCAGCAGCGGTAAAGTCTAAATTCAGCTTCTCTAGTTTAGACCCGAAGCAGTGAGGCTACGACTGCTGACTCTAGAACTCTACACTCGCCTGAATTCCCCTAATCACTTCTGTAAACACCCATCATATAATAACCCAGGGTCTCATTTAGCAGCCCAGACTTGCCCATGGGGACCCCCAGCTCAGGGTCAGTATTCAGCAGGACAGTAATGGCTGCAGGCTGATTCTGTTTTGACCGTCAGCATGTGTGTCCAGACATCACCAACGGATCTGCATGGATCACTGGGGTAACAACGTAGCCGATCATAGCACTGGCTGCTAGACTATCTGGATACAATCTGGATATGCCAAAAGTCTGATTAGAGTCTGATCAGGGCCAGAAAGTCTCAAGCAAGGAGGAATCTGAGCCCAGATTTGTCCTGCTTTGTGATTAGAGACCCTAATGAAGACTTGGAGGGGGTTTGAGATTTGACATTTTTACAGAAATGATTTAGGGGATTTTCTGATGGCCACTGTTTTTCTTTTTTTCCCACCATAGCACAGATTGTACTCCAAACACGTCCTGATGTCCTGAATCTTACCTAATAGCAGATAAACCTTCACATTACTACTTGCATAGTGTTGACAGTTGGGGTGAGTGGCTGATGGAGCAAATTTGATTTTTTGCTGAATTATTCCTTTAGGAAGAAGAACGCACTTTGTGTTAACAAGATAAACGATGCATCACACGATGCGTCACCTGGGATGTTTAAGACGGTAGTAACTTCCGGTTCCTGCAGATGGCGTTGCTATATGTGTTGGGGTTCATAGAATGTCTGGTTTGATGTGTGGAAGTTGGGTTGTAAAGCAGATGTTGATGATTGGCTAAAAGGAGGGACTGCATGTGGGCGTGGCCAAAGACCATAGTGTGAGGAAGTAGCTGAATCTGCAGGTGTGTGGAAGCGTACGGTCATACGGGTCTACCAGCAGTGGATACAATCCCAGCCTACAGGGAATTCTCCTCGGAACTGTGCCAGGGAAGACCTCCACCACATCTGGACCACCTGACCAGTTCTTTGATGTGAGAGTGTCTGAACACTGATGTGGCTACATCATTGAATCACGGCTGTTAGTAGTGTGAGTGAAGGTTTACCTGCTACTAGGTGAGTTTTAGTTACAGGTGAGTGTCTGGCGAGCTAGGTGTTCTAATTACACAACCTTGGTCGGAGCCATGTTGAGTTATTTGGGCTAAAATGTGCTCAAGAGAACTCAGCTCACGTGTTCAGTTGGACCTACTGCCAAGTTCTAATCAACACTAAATCTTCTTAAATAGTCATGACACAGAAACGTGTCCGGGGAGTTATCATTTCTGGGAGTCTGGATTTGTCGTCTCACCTCAGCCAGAGGTAGATTCACTACACACTGGAGCTGCTGTGAAACTAACGTGCAAGACTGCCAGTCAGATGGCAGCGAACGGTATCGCCGCAAATGTAGCCAGTCACCCGAGACACGGTCTCTGTCTGAAGCCTGCTCCTTTAATTAGCAGCGGAGCTAATGTGGCTAACAGGTATCACAAGCATAGAGCCCAGCAGTCAGCACTGAGCAGACTGCATGCATCCATCAGGTTAAATGTTCAACCTCTCTTCGTCCTCTAGAGCAGGGGTCCTCAAACTTTTCCATCCCAGAGCCCACCTAAAGCAAAGCAACCCACCCGAAAACGAAAACCAGCTTCTGTATATGGAGTTTTCTTTGGTGCCCACTCGTAAAACCTGAGAACGGGGGCCTGAGAGGATCACACAGTCTGTTTCAGTCCCGTCACAGAAACCACGAGTTGCACCCTTGATAAACATAGCATTAAAAACCACCTGCAGTTTTGCATAGTTGCACCAGGTAGACGTGGACTGTGAGTTGGAGCTGGATGTAAAACAGTAACCCACACTCTGACTGGGTCTGTGGTTACAGATGTACTATGATATCTCCATATATTCAAATAAGTGCTCCAGGTAACCTCTCCATCCGCGGCTAGCCGGTGGCCATGTTGTCTGAACTGCAGGTGTTTAATCAGCCTCCTACTGTGACCTTTTTTTTTCTACACTTACCCTTAATACGACACATATATGTTTATATATGATATTACCAGACCCCTACTACAGGCCCACAGACCACTAGAGGGCGCTTCATGGCCCACAGCATGAGGAACCCTGCTCTAGAGCTTCACAGGCTGATCTGGGTGCTGTGCCTGTAGGACTAATCTATACAGGAGCTCTGTGCACATTCCGATGCTTTTGCAGTCGAGGGTTCCTGTATAGACCGTATGTAGTAAACAGTACTGCGTAGCAGCGTTTACATAAACATGCATCTCGCTTTAAGAAGTCTCGTAACTCCAGTACAAAACTACAGCAGCCTCCAGACTTCAGACACCAGACCGGTCCTGGCCGGCTGGCTCCATTTGGGTAAGAAGTAAACTCGACCAAAACGTTCCTTTAATGGACAAGAGCGGGAATCTGTCCAGTGTGACCCTTCAGTCAAGGACATTTCATCTCAGTGCTGTCATCTATGCTTAACACGTCTCCTCTCCGGTCACTTTCGCATCTTCTGGAAGCCTGAAAAACCTGAAGACTGTTCAACACTAGAACTCGTTCGTCTCCATTTCGGACATTTTTGTACTGGAGCTCAGGACTGCTGCTGTGTACCTGAATGTTTCCCTAACTGACCATGACTGAGCTAAGACACTGCATACGAACACACGGTCTGTAATCCTAAACCTGTGGAAACTGCCATGCGCCATGTTTTACTACTCCTGTTTTAATACCGTAATGTTCCGGTCCCTTTCAAACCTACTGCCTCCAGCCATGGGTTGATATTTCTTTACCTAGCTTATTTCAATAAATTCAACAGTTATGCAATTGTGCAATACATGCGACTACTCTGTTCGTTTCTCAGACACCACGTTCACTCATGTCTGGTTCCGTCTCACGCAAAAGACCTGGCAGCTTTCTTTAATGAACTAACGTAGAAAGTACAAACAGAAGTTCCTTTAGTAGAGCCGTCACAACAAAGGGACACACCCTGGTGATATTACCTAGGTAGTAAATTAGGTGGCGGCCTTGGGTGCCTGAAGATTCCATACATGGGCTCCTTTCATAATCTTACTTATTTAGGTCCATCTTCTTTGTTTTAATGATTTCTCAACATGCAGCAAGTCACCAATACAAATATCAGCAGTGTGACGGCATACAGACATGCTGGATGGAGCTGGATGAAGCTGCAGTGCTTGTTGTGTCTTAATAGCGTTGGATCTGAACTATCAAAGTACGAGCTGGTGTTGAATGGTACACAGTGGTGAATAATGGGGATACACACATACACACAGGTTTAAATCGGTTCAGGACAAAGGAAAAGGAGCCTTCAGGTTATCCATAGTATACATAAAGAGTGACCCCTTTATACTTTACCAGAAATCTCGGTGTGTGAGACGGGACGGGACGGGACGGGACATCACACCCCAAACAGAAGATATTTTGCGGGACACTGGTTTTGTCCCCCAGATAGTTCTGACCACAGTTACTGAAGCATCTAGCTCCTGTAATTCGTTAACCCCCTTCCTTCCTGAGTAACTGGGTGACCCTGTGCCTCCCTGACTTTCCAGGTACAACCACTATAGGCCCTGTGTCTTTAGGATCCCTGGCTCGTTCTCATTGCCCCTACCCCCACCACATCCCGCTCTGGAGCTACAAGGTTAAGCCCCTAAGTGTAATAGAAGCTAATGGACGAAGTCCAAGCACTGACACTACATAAGACCGGACACAGTCATCCAGCTGATTCCGGTAGTTGTCCTTCCTGATGGGTTTCTGATGTGATGGACAGTGGAAACGCGTGAGAATGCGAAGGGGCCTTAATCACACAAATCTTCAGTGGGCCGTTTGTATTTCTGGACTCTGTAGGAGCAGCCCAGCAATGTGTGAACGTGTGGAGAGAATATAAATCATCGAAACCATTTAAATCACCACTGTATATAGTTTATTTATGTATGAAGGATAAGGATAAATGAAAAAAGCGTTACGTCATGTACATTATTTACACGCAGGATTTACAGAGCTGAGGTCAGATCGGTTAGTCTTCTTCCAAACTGACCAACTCAGCCTGACCAGCTTCTCCTAATAGGCCCAAAAGAGACTTATAGGCATTCCTGAGAGAGAGAGAGAGAGAGAGAGAGAGAGAGAGAGAGAGAGAGAGAGAGAGAGAGAGAGAGAGAGAGAGGCAGAGAGAGAGAGAGAGAGAGAGAGAGAGAGAGAGAGAGGCAGAGAGAGAGAGAGAGAGAGAGAGAGAGAGAGAGAGAGAGAGAGAGAGAGAGAGAGAGAGAGAGAGAGAGAGAGAGAGAGAGAGAGAGAGAGAGAGAGAGAGAGAGAGAGAGAGAGAGAGAGAGAGAGAGAGATTGATTGTAAAACACTGAACTGCTATGAAAGACACTATAAACAGTGATAAAAATATAAAAATGATTATCAGTATCAGCCGGTTTACCTGAGAGAGGTGTTCCTTCCCAGTCCTCTCTTTTGCTCTGTGTTTCGCAGACTCAGAGACAGAACTGGAATTAGACAGGCCACGCTGGACGGACTGAGGACGGCTAGTGTTTGCAGCATGTTGTACACCTGCAGCTCATACACACCTTCATTCTCCTCGATAAATGCTCTACACAACACACACAAATACAAAACCCACTCGGATACAATCAAACCACACACAGACGCATATGCGCCAGTGCCTATAACAGGACTGAGCCTGGTCCAAACAGAGCAGTACAAATATTCTGTAAATATTAAAAAAAAACAAAAACAAATCAGTATAAATAAGTCAGGAAGAGTGAGTGAGTGAGCGAGTGAGTGAGAGAATGACTAAGTGAGGGAATGAGTGAGTAACTGACTGACTGAGTGAGTGAGTGAGAGACTGAGTGAGTGAGTGACAGACTGAGTGAGTGAGTGAGAGAATGACTAAGTGAGGGAATGAGTGAGTGAGTGAGCGAGCGAGCGAGTGACTGAGTGAGAATGACTAAGTGAGGGAATGAGTGAGTGAGTGAGTGAGAGAATGACTAAGTGAGGGAATGAGTGAGTGAGTGAGCGAGCGAGCGAGTGACTGAGTGAGTGAGTGAGTGAGCATGTTACCGGAGAACCGTGGTGATCTGCTCACACGGCTGGTCTCTTGCTGCAGATGAACATCTCTCCACAATCAGCTGCAGGCAGTCTGCGCTCAGCCTCTTCACTGAAATGAGCAGACAGTGACGGTGCAGCTGAGTATCCACACAGCACCCTTTCTATAAACTACACACTTAAAACAGCCATGTGTAATAACACCATCCGTCAAATCCATACACCAACAAGGGGGAACATAGGACCAGAACGAGGTGGGCTCCTCTCATATCAGCTTTCAGGTGTATTTGTCATTTGCACTGAAATGCTTGTGGTGAGGCTCAGGCTAATACTCTACAGCAGGGCAGCGCTAATATACACACTGACTACACATATTAAATACAGAGATAAAAAAAGGGATGTTAAATAAAATACAAAATATACATAAATACAGAGACGGGAGGGGTCTGTGGAAATTCTCTGATATGGACATTTATTAGACATAGATAGAGAGCGGTCTGAGAGGGAGCGGAGATATATCTATATCTATATATCATAAGAATCATAAGTAATAGGGAAGGCCCTCCCGTTCCTCCCTCTTCAGTTCTTACCAGTCTAAAAGAAAAGCTGGGAGTTCAGCATCAAACGTCCTCTCTACTCAGCAGCTTTAGAACTTGCTGAGATATATATATATATATATATATATATATAGTGCCGGTGCTCACTGTCCCTTTCACTGTCCCTAAATGACCTGACTGAATGTGGAACATTCAACATGATTGACAGGAGGTTAGAATACACTGCTAGGGCAGTCCTACTTCCACATCCACCCATGTTGGACTAATCTGACTTGGAGCTACGGTGGCTCACTATCGCCTCCAGAGGTACAAAACGGTGTTATGAGACAGGGCAGGCGAGGGCTCTCCGGTTAGCCCAACTAGTGTGCATATGAAACGTGTTCTCTGTCGAAAATGTGTAAAACTATTCAGCTATAAATAAATATAAATCTTTTAGTTTAAAAAAAATCGTCTAATTATTACATACCCACCTGATCGCTATTATTTAATAACCCTAGGTTTAATCTACATTAAGCCAAGTTTACGATAGCTAGCCAGCACATTTCACTTGTACATTAGACTTGTACTTTATTAGTTTCATACAAAGAATAAAAAAGGTGGAATTTTAATCCTAATTATTTATAAGTGAATTAATAGTCTGATAATATTTTACTGTGTATTCCCACCCTGGGGTTCGTTGACGAGCATCAGACAGCGCAGCACAGGTGGGAGCGCTATGGTCAGTAGGTCGGGATCAGTGTCATTATTTCGTCTCAGGAGCTCCAACAGGAAGGACAACACTCCAGCCAGTCGAGGAGGAGGGGCGTGTCCTTTAAACTGGAGGAAATGATCCCTGCAGAAATCAGCAGAGAGAAATCAAACAGAATTAGGAGTGACATCACAAAAATCTCATTCGTACACAAGTACTGACTTTGCCTGCCTGTGTGTCTATCTGAAGACTACAGACAGGGAGACAGGTGGATGCACCACATGGCCAAAAGTACGAGTACAGCTCATCCCATTCCAAAAAACCCTATTCCTAAACCATGGGCATTAACATGCAGCTGCTCCCTTTATGGCTTTTCCTATATAATAGCACCCAGTTGATCTGACCTCCTAATTCTGCACAGGCCGACCTGTAAAACGAATAACCGTGTAAGTCGCTCTGGATAAAGGCATCGGCTACATGCCATAAATTAAATATGTAAATGTACAAGGGGAGAAATTTACCAAACTGGCATGTGACAAAAGGTGGCATCCTACAATAGTGGAACATCTAATCACCCAGCTCTCCGGTTTAACCCATTCTACTTCCAGTGCTTGTGTCGGCAGACTGTGCTTGATTTTACACAGACGTTAGCAGTGAGTGTGACTGAAACACCCGAATTAAACAATTACAAGGATGTCCCCTTACTTTTGACCACCTTATATCAACGCACACATGTACAGCTCTGTTTGTGGAAGACTGTGAGATACAAATCAGCGATGTATACTACCTGACCACTTGTAAGATGGTCCTTCTTAACCCCGCCCCTCTGGGAGTGGCCGTGGCTTCACAACCAGCCAACAGCACAGGATGATTGACCACTCCTCCAGCGGTGGGTGTGGCTGGGAGGAACCGGCCCATGTACTGGACAATGACGTTGCGGAGCTGCTGCCTCAGGTATGCACCCTGAGTCTGGGATACACTCGCAGCTACTGAGAGACCCTAGAGGAAACACACACGTCCCGAATCTGTAGATACAAAGACCCGGCAGAGAGCACGCCTACCAAACACAACCTGCGTGGCTTTGATTCGACCGTCACAAGGAGAACAAAGACCCTATCAATAAATTAACGACGGTATTCCTTTACAGGGACGTTTATCTTTCCTCCTCAGTTACTGATACAACGTACATCAGCTCTGTCGCATCAAAACTGCATCTGTTTATCTGTTTGAAATTCCAGTTATCTCCAGTTTACCTTTCTGCTGAAACCATAAAAACTAACTTATTTGGAAATAAATCTTGTTCTATGAAACAAGATTACAAAAAAACCTAAGCACATTATTTAAATTTAAATGTCATCTGTTGTAATTATTTTCTATTCCCATAATTCTTTCACAGTTTGTCACTGAAAAAATCAATAATAACCAAAATTTTTTTTTTATGCCAAAAAAGACATAAAATATATAAACCACAATAAAAAAAACATTACAACTGACATAAATACAGTTTAATTTAAAACTATAACACAGAAGAACAACTGTCCAGTACCTTAAAATATGCATTTAATTTTTGTCAAGTTTTTTTGTCATTTTTATATTTGGTGCAAAAGAACATATGCTACATATAATAAATAATATTTTTTCTCATGATACAAAATTTTTTAATAAATAATAATAATAATAATGATCAATAGTAATAAAATCAAACATATATTTATATTGCCCTGATGCAAAATAAATTAAAAAATAATAATAATAATAAATAAATAAAATAATAATCTATATATTTAGTTAAAATTTCAGAATGTTATGCCACAAACACAAACAGCAAACACAAACATGCCTAAAACGTACATCTTGCAGCTGTATATGCAGCGCCGCCCCTCACCTGAAGGTATAGTGGCAGTGTGTCCCGAAGAGCAGTTAGCACCTGAGTGGGCGGGGCTTTGTCCTGCTGGAGCAGTGAATGAGGCAGAAGCAGTACATCCACAATGCGCAGGAGCAGGGACTGTGCTTTAGACGTGGCCAGCAGGGGGCTCCACTGCTTTACCACACAGCCTGAGAACAAACAGCGGCAGTAGTATTAACCTCAGTCTCTAAAACACTCGAGCCAAGCTGCACACCTAGAACAGCCTTAACACGAACGAGCTGACCTTCATAACCCAGGTAAAGAGGTTTCACTGGGGATAAAAGATTTTAGGGTCTTTCAGCAGACAGGTGCTTACGAATGAGAACTCTAGCTCCCATTTTTAATTCTACACAAACAACAATAGAGCTGGTACGTCACCCTCTACGGCACAGCTGTGTGATCCTCCTGTAAAGTTCCATTGTGGAGTTTTGTAAAGGTGACTGCATAACTCATTCGTAAGAACCGTTTCCTGAAGAACCATAATCAAATCTATCAGAGATATACCCCATACACGCTGGCTGTGAGCGCAGGGCGTGGCTAACGTGTACTAGCTGTGTGTAGCAGTGCGAGTGACCCACCCAGTGTCCAGTAGGTGAGTTGTAGGCCTTCAGAGCTGCGGTTCAACAGGTACGGTTTCACATACTTCAGCACGTCACCCACGTACTCCAGCGCCTTACACACCATGGAGGAGCGCTCAGACAGCAGCTGCAGACCGGAGTACACACGACCTACAGACTAACACACAACACATACAGGAACACACAAACAAACGTCTCACCGACTGAAACACGTCATGTTTATTGTTGATTGGAAGACGATGGAGGACCATGTGGTCGATACAGCTTCAATTAGCACGGATCAATTTTACTACCCACTACTATTTGATTAATTGACCGGCCTAATTATCTGTTCTTAATTTCTTAGTGCTGGGAGGCATGTCAAACATACATTGTAATACTTTAGGACATTTACTTTAATAACTTGGAACATAAACATATATATAGCCAATGAATTAGATAATTGTAAATATATATATATATATATATATATATATATATATATATATATATATATATATATATAAATATATATATATATCATATAATATATATATATATATATATATATATATATATATATATATATATATATGAATAAATATATATATATATATAAATAAATATATATATATATATATAAATAAATATATATAAATGTCTATTAATTTACTACTGCTTCCTTATGAAGCTGCTATAAATAATATTTATATATTTATTTATAATTATAGAACTGTGATAACATTGATAAACAACGAAAACTCCAATGGGAGACAGAACTAGACTGCACTAAGACCCTGTGTCTACAAAGACCACTGTTCCAGCAGAATGAGGCCTGTACATGTCCTGCTGGACTGATGTCCCCGTTTAAGACATTGTCTCTCCAAAGCCCCAGTATATGCCTCCTCGATACATTCCCACATACATCTGTGTTCGTGACAACAGTAACCGAAGTACTACTGAGCCCATGTGGTCATAATAAACAGGGCAGCATCTGAGGGCCCGAAGGTTACGTGGGTTCATAGCAAGAGACCCTCTATAAAGCCCACAGTCTAGTCAAAGGTCCAGTTTGGGGTTCGCCAGTGGGAGCTAAGGCTAGTTAGGTTCGGGAGCTATAGCTAGCTACCTATAGAGCCACTGCCACTAAACGTTTCCTCTCCTCATCACAGAGACAGCAGTAGACAACTGGTAGGGTTTTTTTTGGACTCGATTTAAACAACAATGAACTCAGCACTGCAGCAGGCTGAACAGACGGGGCTCAGCAGAGGTTTGGACCTGGCTGTGTTAACAAGCGGACTGGAGCGGAAAGAACTGAACCCTTTTAACCCACAGAGGTGCTGAATAAACAAGGACGTGTCTGTGAAAAGGGATCGACCTGAAGCGTGCCGCCGTGAGTGAGCATGGCAGAGTGTATTTCATAGGTTCCGTTTACTGAAGAAAAGATCTGAATCTCGAAATGAAAAACGAACACCCGAATGAACACCAGAATGAACACCCGAATGAACACCAGAATGAACACCAGAATGAACACCTGAATGCTTGGGTGTAGCCCTACAAAGTTTTTAGACAGTCAGTTATTCCTAGCAGCTGAGTGTGTGTGTGCGTTCTCACCTTGATGAACAGTGCCAGCGCAGGCTTCGGCTCTAATCTACCGGCAGTAGGCTGCAAACTTGCTCTCTGTAGCAGAGATTCGACTTCGGGAAGCCTTAGTACCAGCCTAGTTAACTCTGCCAACTGCTCCTCCAGCACCTTACCTACACACACAGAGACACACAGAGAGACAGACAGAGAGACAGACAGAGAGACAGACAGAGAGACAGACACACAGAGACAGACACACACACACACCCAGACACAGACACACAGAGACAGACACACACAGAGACAGACACACACACAGAGACACACACACACACACCGAGACACAAACACAGAGACACACACACACAGAGACACAGAGACACACACACACAGAGACAGACACACACACACAGAGACACACAGACAGACACACACAGACAGACACACACACACACACACACACACACACACACACACACACACACACACAGAGAGACACACAGAGTGACACAGAGAGAGATAGAGACACACATACATGCATCAGGAATCAGAAACAACAAAAGCACATTAATATTAAATATATTTTGTCGTTTGTGCAGATTTCAGTATTTAATGATTACTCAGAAACCAAAACTATGTGCTCTGTAATTACTTATTCAGAGTTTATGATAAACACGCCTACATGTGACAACTGCTTCAGAAATGTTTCTGCGTACCAAAGAAATGATCAACCCTTCTGTGTTTGGTCTGTTGAGACATCTTTGATTTGATCTTTGATCTGAGTTTAAAATCAGATCAAACCTTCAGGGGTCTCGATCTGCTGACGTACCAGGACGATGAGAACTTTAGATTTCCTAAACCTACTGCCGGCTGTTCAGGGTGTGCATCGCGAGGCTTACTGAAGGTGCTGTGCGTGAACCGTACCTGTTCTGTTGTTTTCTGGGTTTTTGTGCAGATGCTGCTGTAAGACACAGCGGAACCAGGCCCTCACGCACAGCGCCTGGGCCGAGCCAGAAGCTGATCCAGAACTCATCCAGCCCACCAGCTCCCTGCAGTACCGGAGAGTAGGATGTAGATTAAAGTCGTAGCTGTAATTTGGTTAAAACTTACACTTACAGTTTCCCAGTTATTTTAAGATGCTGTTAAACATCAAAGACATGTCCGGTTTAGTTTGTTTCATTAGCTTCACACCAAGCTCAACTTCCTTCACCTGTTAGCTACATTAGCTTCATAGCAAAACTAAAGATGTACACTTTAGACACTTTCTTGTACCAGAAGAAAGCAAACGAAAGAGATTTTAAAAAAGGAGGTACACAGCAAAAAGAACACAGAAAAATAAAGGAAAAAAAATAGATTAAAGAAAGAAAATATGTTTGTAAAGAGAGTTAATGCTCAAAAATTTTTTCAAATAATTCCAAATAATTTTTGGATAAAAGAAATTAATTTAAAAAGTATTTAAATTAAACGAGCACAACAGTGACAAAATAGAAAAGAAACAAAAACAAGTAAATACAAAAAAAAAGAAAAGAAGAGTGGGCTGATTTACCCATTCTGCAGCAGGTGATTGAGGTATCTTGTAACCAGCAGGGGGCAGAGCATCTCGTCCCAGCCAAAGAATTGCATTATGGACTGGAGTGGGTGGGGCTGAAGGTCCTGAGGGGCGGAGCTCGGCATGTCCAGAGCCAACAGAGTGAAACCTGTTGAAAACAAGACACAGTCAGTGTTAATGTTTCAGTGTTCGGTAATTTGGTGATGTTCAGTGAGCTCAGCGGACTAATGTGGCACCAGGGTTTGGTGACCGTGTTCAGGAGCAACCTCTTTTACAGCTAATGCTGGAGTGTAGCGAGTTTAGAGTTTTAAATCCGGTTCTGAATGAACTCCAGTTATCTATATACAATCTCTATTTGTATCTAGTCAGCTCATCTGGGCTCTAATGATCTCATCTCACAAACAGGGAGTTGTAAAGAGCTGTGTCTGTAGATGAGTGTGCCCATGGGCTGTGACATCACTAACGGTCAGTCTGTAACATATAAAGTTAAATTGATGGGTTTTGTTTTTTCACTGGTCAGAGCCGTGTCTGTGTTAGCCGGATCCAGCAGACACAGAGCAGGTCGGACTGTTCCGTCATGTTCATCCACAGTGTGGCTCTTTCCCCTTCGTCCCCCCTGATCTGACCTGCAGCTGCATCCGCGAGTTGTGGTGGAGGAGTCTGAGAGAGTCTCAGGTTGCGCAGGAACGGGAAGAAATGAGTCCACAGAGCCACAGCCACCGCCAGGTGGCGCTCTTTAACCACGTTGGGAGGAGGAGCCCAACTGGGGGAGTCAAAGGGGCCCAGCTGATTAAAACGCTGCTGTACTCTCCTACAGACAGAGAGAGACAGAGAGAGACAGAGAGAGAGCGAGAGCGACAGAGGAAGAGACAGAGAGACAGAAAAAGACAGAGAGAGACCGATTAAACAATTCATAAAATTTAAAAGCTGAAAAATTAAGCAGTAAAAAAACAAAACAAAACAAAAAAAAAAACCCAACACTGATTCCATTACCCACGCCCCCCATAGGTGGGCCATCTATTTTACAGAACTGAAACCGCAAAATCCAATATCACGATACACACACCGAACCGCCCTCATACACACACAGAGGCGCTCATGCGTCAGGGCCTTCCCAGCGACGTTACACCTCCTCCAGAGAGTGGATCGATTAGTGTGTGAATTCATTAAACTCGTTTCTGTGGAGGAACCTTCACATACACAACACTCACACCTCCTAATCCCACCTCCCCTCCCAAACACACACACACACCCAGACCAGCTGAGGTCCTCCTAATTCCTCCCCCAACAGAAACGCATGTGGGGAAAATCTGAAAACACACAAACACATGCCCGCACCCGCACCCACACGCACACGCACGCGGTTCTGTTACTGTAGCATGCACAGAGTGAGTAGAAGGCAGAATGCAGAGCACAGAGAGCAGTGTGTAAGAGTTAGAGAGACAGAAACAGACAAACAGAAAGGCTGAGAGAGAGATAAATGAATAAGATCTACAGAGATAGAGAGATCAGGAGAGATAAGACACCATAGGAGACTAAATGAAGAAGGAAAAAAAAAACAGCAGAAAAAGACAGGGACAAATGGAGAGAGAAAAAGGAGAAGACAATGCAGTGTACATCGTACAGAGGGCAGTGTGCAGTACGCACTGCGTAAGGGGCAGTGTGCAGTACGCACTGCGTAAGGGGCAGTGTGCAGTACGCACTGCGTAAAGGGCAGTGTGCAGTACGCACTGCGTAAAGGGCAGTGTGCAGTACGCACCGCGTAAGGGGCAGTGTGCAGTACGCACCGTGTAAGGGGCAGTGTGCCGTACGCACCGTGTAAGGGGCAGTGTGCAGTACGCACTGTGTAAGGGGCAGTGTGCAGTACGCACTGTGTAAGGGGCAGTGTGCAGTACGCACTGTGTAAGGGGCAGTGTGCAGTACGCACTGTGTAAGGGGCAGTGTGCAGTACGCACTGTGTAAGGGGCAGTGTGCAGTACGCACTGTGTAAGGGGCAGCGTGCAGTACGCACTGTGTAAGGGGCAGCGTGCAGTACGCACTGTGTAAGGGGCAGCGTGCAGTACGCACTGTGTAAGGGGCAGTGTGCAGTACGCACTGTGTAAGGGGCAGCGTGCAGTACGCACTGTGTAAGGGGCAGCGTGCAGTACGCACTGTGTAAGGGGCAGTGTGCAGTACGCACTGTGTAAGGGGCAGTGTGCAGTACGCACTGTGTAAGGGGCAGCGTGCAGTACGCACTGTGTAAGGGGCAGCGTGCAGTACGCACCGTGTAAGGGGCAGCGTGCAGTACGCACCGTGTAAGGGGCAGCGTGCAGTACGCACCGTGTAAGGGGCAGTGTGCCGTACGCACCGTGTAAGGGGCAGTGTGCAGTACGCACCGTGTAAGGGGCAGTGTGCAGTACGCACCGTGTAAGGGGCAGCGTGCAGTACGCACTGTGTAAGGGGCAGTGTGCAGTACGCACTGTGTAAGGGGCAGTGTGCAGTATGAAATATTTAGAAGGTAGTTCCAAGGAGGCAGTGTGCGGTATTAAATGTGTAGAACGCAGTGTGTAATATGTAGATGGCAGCATGCAATACATACATCAAAGGCAGTGTGCATTATGCAACGTGAAGAGGACTGTGCAGAAGGCAGTTAGCCATACCAGCTGTGTAGTAGAAGACGGTGTGCAGTTTGCGGTGTGTAGGAGTGTGTAATCGGCTGATTCGGGTGTTTTTATTCTAAACAAGCTGGTCCTTTTGTTCTTTGGCGTAAAGCAGCTGGTAAACCTGGCTGCTAACCCTAACCCTAAATCCTGACCCACTGCTACACCTTCAGCAGCTCCAGGTTCTCTAAACCGGGCCCTCCTAGCACTCGAGCAGTGCCTCGCCTTTCGCTGCAGGCAGGAAACTACACCGGGCCAGGCTAAAAGACTTATTACAGGATTCACAGAAACGGCTCCGACAAAATTCACACGTCCATGTCTCAGGTAGAGTCGCATTAGACAAACACACACACAGGGACGCACGGACACACACCCACTGGGGAACAGGGCGCGGGGGGGGAGCACAGTAGGAGAGAAACCTGATTAATCGATTACCGAGAACTCGATTAGTGGCCCGGCACACGGCGGGGGTCGCCGCGGTGACAACTCACTCACCTCACACACGCACAGGATCGTGGGATAGAATGCAATGAGTGGAATTAGAGCCTGATTGGCTCTTGGCCGGTATCATGCGCACGTATTACTGGTCAGACTCAGCCGGCAGCGGCGTGTGTCCTGCCGGATAATTCAGCTAAGGCTCTGAGCAGCTTAATTTACACACCACTGTAATTACACGTTAATTGTGTCAGTGAAAACGCATTAATCACAGCGATAGCAGCAAACGACACAGAAATTAAGAGTAATTTGCAGGGACGGATGGACGGGTGGCAGCTTCCCTAAACTGGGTCAGTGTGTGTGCGAGCGAGAGCGTGACTCACACGTCGTCCGGCTGTGTCTTATCAGCTATTAATGAGCTAATGAGTGGCCTCCAACCCAGGCATGCTGAGACCAGGCACGGCGAAGAAGATTTACATTAGTGATGCCAGTTCATCAGCAAAGGGGAACGAGCCCTCTCGCTATTAATACGCTCAGAGCGGTGGGCACATGTACTGTACGGAACAACACGGTGTGGTGGTGCCAATCATCTGAAGGCGAGATCTCAAAGTTCACAAAGTAGTCATCCGTACCGTGCGCAGAGACCACCATCCTCTTCTTTTCCAAAGTCTGGAACACTGCGTAGATAATTACTCACAAATACTAAATATACTAATATTATATTATTAGTAATCTATAATACCTGTCCTCTGGTGTTCCAATAGTACTCACTATAGTACTACTCATACTCCATACTCGGTAAGAACAGTCGCACGCCAGGAGGAAGATAAAGGGTCTGGTCTTCAGTGTTCTCTTCTGATCACAATCAGTTCCCCCAACACATTCAGTAACGCTGTGGCCTGCACTCTGGACGGAGAGGAACAGCAGAGGACCATTTACAGATCCGAGTGGAGCTTGATATTCTCCTCTTTCTCCAAAGCTAAAACCTCCTTAGCCACTCTAAATATGTATTTTATAGGCCTTTAGATTTATATATAAATAATTATTTTTAAAAAAATCTCGATATAATTTTGTGCACCCAAATGACAGGTTTTGTTGATTTTCCACTTAATTTAAATGTACATTTACTGTGTTATTTTGCTGAATTTATTATACTAAAGGTAAAATATGTGTAACAGATGACATATATGTAGATGTAGGTGTAAATGTTTTATGTAACACTCAGCAAACACAGAACATAAACAGAAGCTGGCAGCCATATGCTGTATTTAATTTGCGCACATCTTCACTCGTTTCCATTTCAACACAACATGCAATTTAGCAGAGGCTGCTCAAACTTCTGCGTGCGATTGTTCCGTATATGAAATAACGTGTAGGTCTAACTGTCCGCCTAACACTAACCCTAACCTCAGCAACCAGAAATCAGAAATGATCCGTTTTATAATTTATTAAATTCTGCCTGTTTAGTTACAGTCAGGGCCAGGTGTGTCCTGAGAAGGTATGAAAACAAACAGATACACACTGCACCTGTGACGTGTGGGTGTGTGTGCCGTGCAAGATAAACCATCGTCCCAGCAGTGAACTCTCTCTCTCTTCTTCTCTCTCTCTCACACACACACACACACACACACACCTCCTTCCTTTCTCCCGCACACCGTCCCTCTGACACACACTGCTTCTCATTGTCACACACACTCTGGCCTTTTCACACACAGTCCCTCTCCGGCTCTCTCACACACAGGCAGCACTGAAACTCTACACAGCTTTCCGCCAGCACCTGCAGAGTGTGACCCAGGGGCTACGGACCCCCCGAGACACACAGAGGAGCCTCCACATATACTCCTTCTTACACACAAACGCCCCCCACACCCCTTTACTGCCACTACGGATGGGTGAGCTTATTCACAATCCAGCCATTGTCAAAGTGAAATAAAGAGAGCAGAGCCCACCAGGCCGCGCGGGACCAAACCGACAGATCATGTGACTGCAAGGTCAACAGTGCAGCAGCAGACAGGTATTAAGAGTGTGTGTGTGTGTGTTAGCAGGCAGGTAGGGTAACGTATAGCTGTATATGTCCCTAGTGAGTGTTAATGTACGTAAAGGCCCTCGGCATTGCACTGTGGAGCCATGTTCTCTGGAGTGATGGAGCATCATCCCCCTCCTGGGTTCCATACACCACTAGGGTGCATTGACGGGGCGTTTGTGATCCAGAGCTACATCATCTAACCTCAGTATGTGACCTCACTAGTGCCCCGATGCTAAATGAAATCAAATCTGTACACTAATTATCCAACATCTAGTGTAAAGTCTTTCTAGAGAAGCAGACTACAGCAATCTGACTTAAGGGTCCGCACGATCCGCCACATCGGATCTCTCTGCTCGCCACTGGTGGGTAGAAAGCCTGTAACCTTTCGCAAGTAGCCTACGAGCTTCTTATGATCTCAACTTTGCCTCATCGTTCCAACTACGTCACCCAGTTTCACCCTGTGCCCTTAGAGGGGAAGGTTGGCCTACTACTTACATCAAGTTGAAAGTAGGGGTAGTTGAAGATAGGGGTGAGGATCACCAAACAACCCCACAGTGCGACTTTAGTTCTTACACGGTGAAATGATAGTTCCGATGATAGACCAGAAAATAGTCACCTTGCGTGTTTAAGGTGGTAGTAACTTCAGGCTCCTGCAGATGGCGCTGCATGAGGATGATGAGGTTATAAATACCTGTAGGGTGTGTGATTCATAGACTGAGAAGAGGAAGGGGAACAGTGCAGTGAATGTCTTGTTTGATGTGTGGAAAACGAGTTGCAACGATTTGCGGTCATACGGGTCTACCAGCAGCGGCAAAAATCCCAGTCTACAGGAAACTTATGTTATAATGTAAGTTGATTTTCTCTCTTTTTTTAAAAATCAAACTCGGCCCACATCTGTTTGACCTGATGGGAAAGTCTGATCTTCTCACTTCAGTAATTATTACTGCAGCAACATGGGACTGTCACACAGACAGACTAATAAATCAACATGTCGATACCTGGCATCTGTGTATTCAATACAGCCCTGCACAATATCACTTTTTCCTCCCACCCCTAATTAAAACCCGCTTAACCCCTTCACCACAAGGCAAAAACATCAAGCCCCGCACGACGTGGCAGAGCCGGTACAGGGGAAGTGGACATGTGTCATTACACGGCAAGCGAACCTTTCCCTAAACCCCAGTTAGACAGTACATCCACATATGCCACCATACATGCCTTGCTCACAGCACTGGGCCAACTCCAGTTTCCAGCTCCTTGCTGGACCTCACTTCTCGACACTTAATTTCCCACTTTATTTCCTTAATTATATATAAACGATTTTAAATATATATCATGAGTGAGGCATAGAAGTCATGCTGCCGCCTCACTCGTCACACGAAGGTATATAGCGTAGGGCTAACGAACAGGGCCAGCCTGTGGGAGGGAGCAGGGCTGAGACGATGTTGTATCTGAACACATGATCATTAATAAGAGGGTCGTCCCCACTGGTCTGCTGATTCGGCATGTGTCTGTGTGCTTACCGTAGCTGTGTTAGTGCGGTCTGTAGGAAGCTCAGTGCTGTGTTTAGCTCAGCCGTGCGACAGGCAGGCAGCAACAGACTGAATCCTTCCCCCAGCAGTGCTTCCTCAGACTGGCACAGGGTGGTGCTGGTCTGCCACAGCTCTGCTGCACCCTCCAGGTAAGCGGACAGTGGACGCCAGAGTGCCGTCCGGCGGGCCGGCTCCGTCGTCTTCAAGTAGAACTCGCGGGCAGCGTCAGTGAAGGCGGAGGACAGTTTGGATGCCAGCGGTGCCAGATCTAGCCCATGTCCGCCAAACAGAAGCAGTAGGGCCAACTGCCCCCGCCACTGCAGGGCACAGAGGGTGGGGGGCACCGACCCCGGTACCAGCAAGTGAAGCAGGTCACATGCTCGTCCAGCAGCATCCTCGAGATCACCACAGCGTGCCAGCACCAGGAACAGCAGCAGGAAATGATGCAATCCTGTCTCCGACAACTCGGCCATGCGACGGGCGTGGAACTTCGAGTAGATCCTGAAAGAACACGAAAGACCAGAACAGTCAGGATCAGTCTTATACGGCCATTCCCGCATTTCCCTCTGTTCCTCGGAAATTCTAACGGGCTGTTTCTGTGACTACCCCTGTACAACTGACACACAGCTCTGGAGAAACGTGCTCAGAGGAATCAGGGTTCCAGTTCTTTGAAGACCAAAGACAAAAAGGACCATCCCGGCTGTCATCAGCAAAACCCAGGGTCTGTCGTGGTACGGGGTCAGCGTGCCAGTGTTCTTGATCATTTTCACTAATGTGGTGGAAGCATTAATGCAGAAAGGTCCACTGAGATCTCAGAGCCACGCGTGCTCCAGGGTACCACATGACTAGGGTACTAGACTGAGAGGTTATGGGTACCTGACAGGCCTGTCTGCAATCCTGATCTGGGCCCAATGATGACCCCGTACTGTGCACACCTTAGGATGTGCTTGCAGGATGGACGAGACAAAACACCACCTGGAACACTTAATCTCCTGCTTGTGATGTGAGTATCAGACCCACACGCGCAGCGAAACACACGCGCACACACACAATCACACACACACACACACACACACACACACACACGCACAGCAGCAGTACAGCAGAAATCAATATCTCCATCAGTCACCTCCAATAGGACTGTTGCCCCCAAAACACACCCAAACCCCCCCCAGGGACTGCATGTGGGCGTGGCCAAAGACCATAGTGTGAAGGAAGTAGCTGAATCTGCAGGTGTGTGGAAGCGTACGGTCATACGGGTCTACCAGCAGTGGATGCAATCCCAGCCTACAGGGAATTCTCCTCGGAACTGGGCCAGGGAAGGCCTCCAGCACATCTGGACCATCAGCAGAATTCTTATGGCTGAACACTGATGCGGCTACATTCGGAAACCTGTCCAGGTTATGCCAAATACGAATCACAGCTGTTATTCATGCTTGTGGAGGCGTTACACGCGTTTAGGTACAGTTCAGTCTCAGGTGCCTCGTTTTTTGCTCTGTGGGCTGATAAATGGTGACTCTAAAAAGACTTTTAAAAAAACAATAATACTGAATGTGTGTAATAAGCAGGTCTTATAAACTGACTTTAAAGGCTGCCATTAGAAACAGTAGAGTTTATTAAAAAACATTGAATTATTACTCTGCAACGAGTTTCATAAGAAAGCGAAAATTTTTAAGGACCTCCACCATGTAATATTATTCTTAATTTAAGGTAAAAAAAAATTTAATTAAAAAAAAAAAAAAAAAAAATTCAAATCTGCTTCAGTTGTGTGTTTCTTCATTCACGTTGTGGCTTCTGATGCAGAAATATGGCTATATGTAAAAATATGTTTTGATGTAAACTAGAAGGAGACCCTCTCCACAAGTTAAACTCAGAGCAGCAAGCTCTCAGTAAAATGAAACAGAGATTTTACAGTGCTGCAGATACCAGACGAGACTTCATGGAATCTGTAGTAACTCAGAAGCAGAAAATGCAACCAGGTTCTACGACTGAACTTAGAAAAATATCCCATATCCCAGATTTCTATAAAATCCAGAAACAGATCATGCACTGGTTGTTAAGGCCCCTGTGTAATGTCCTGTTAAATATGTTTAGGTTTTTTTATTTCTGTATGAAGACCTGAATGACTTTAATCACGAGAGAGAGGCTCATGCACGGGACACGGCCTGTAATCGATTCTCATTAGGATATATGAATAATATTTATTAAGAGTTGCAGTAAAATAGCAACAACGGTTAAAAAGCCCACCACTAACCCCAACCCAAACAGAACCAGGACCTGCTTCGGTTCTGTGCGTCGAGGGTGGGGGGAGGGCGGCGCCCGTCTGGGACAGAGTAAATCTGGATAATGACTTCCCTCTGTCTGGAGCGTGCTCAGACACACGACAGACATGAAGGCTAATTAGCTAATGAGCGCGGCGGTTAATTCGCCTTAACGAAGGCTTTCGGTTTCCCAGCCGCTGCGGAGCAGGGGCTGGCAGGAACCGGGCTAGGCTGGGCCAACCACACACACACACACACACACACACACACACACACACACACACACACACACACACACACACACACACACATTAATAAGCTCAGCAGGGAGTGTGTGTGTGAGTGTGTGTGTGTGTTCAGGCTCTGGGAATCTATAGCATCTGCTCATCAGAAAAAAGCTGTCCAGAATAAACAGGCGGCCAAACAAACAAACAAACCAACAAACAAACAAACAAACAGGCAGGAATAAACACAAACAATACTGAGAGCTCCTCACTCATGAACTCCTCTAACACTGACTGATTCTTCACTGCAGGGTTTGTACCCTACCTGCCCCCAATCTAACCAGCCTCGGTCCCTGCTGCGTGAAAGAGAGAGAGAGAGAGAGAGAGAGAGAGAGAGAGAGAGAGAGAGACAGAGAGAGAGAGAGAGAGAGAGAGACAGAGAGAGAAAGAGAGACAGAGAGAGAGAGAGAAAGAGAGAGAGAGAGACAGACAGACAGAGAGAGAGAGAGAGAGAGACAGAGAGAGACAGAGACAGAGACAGAGACAGAGAGACAGAGAGAGAGAGAGAGAGAGAGAGAGAGAGAGAGAGAGAGAGAGAGAGAGAGAGAGAGAGAGAGAGAGAGAGAGAGAGAGAGAGAGACAGAGACAGAGAGAAAGAGAAAAAGCCCTCCAGTAAAGAAAATACTTGTTTTTCATTGGACAACGAAGATACGCTGCCATCCAGAAGACATCACTTCCAGGACACGTCTTTCTGGTGGGTTACAGAACAAAAAGTACAGTACAGGAGAGGTCCAACTGTGGGGTGGTCTCCGGGGGGTCCCAACACTTACACAGTGTTGGTAAAAGAAGAGGCTGAGTTCTACGAGTTCAGTTCTACGAAAGCAGCTGTTCTTAACGTGGGGGTCCGGATGTGGTCCGGGGGGAGTCACACAAGAGCAGTGCTACTATATATACACACAGCTCTGGAGAAATGTAAGAGCCCCCCTGTACCTGATCAGTGTCTGTAGGTGTACAGGTTCTGGGTTTGTGTTGGTTCTGTTTGATTCTCTACACTACTGGAACCATGTCTCCCAAACTCCAGATCAGATATTGTATTAGATCTGTGTATTTAGAAAATCACTAATGACCTCCAGAAGCCTGTTTTTAGAACCATGCTCGCTGTGTGTTTCACCCCAGCCACCGCTCGCCAGTCTCTCTGGAGGTCACCTGAGGTCATCTTACGGTGGGTAAGGAACATTGGAGTGAGGTGGCGCTCATCACGGTCAGTAGAGAGGGGGTTTGGCCCTCTGCCAGTCTGTAGCTGTGTTGTCCTGTGTGTTTGCTGCTGGACCTTGTTCTTATGAACCAGACGCTCACTGTATCTGCAGTAAAGCTAGAACCCGACTTTCGGTTCCTCACTGAGAACCTGCTGTACATGTGGACATGCTGATGCTGAGTGGGCTCTGATTTATTTCCAGAGCTGTATAAATCATAGTTGGGACTAAATTCCTCTATTATCACACCACCAGACCTTCTACACTATATTCGTTCCAGGATTTTCATTAATGGCTCTGATAAGATTTAGTTTCAGCTCACCTTAATACGCAGCCCTGCATTACCCCGCTACATAACTGAATCTGGAATACTCTGCGATATGTTAATTCCTGCTGAGGTAGCCGTTTTCCCTGACCTGCTGTTAACCTGATATTCGTCTCTTAACTCTTGCGGGTACTCCAGTATCATTCCTCAGAATGTGCATCCCACCTAGTAAGATGAATCAGGTGTTTTTGAGCAAGGCACAGATTTTGTATGTGAGGTAAGACAGGTGCTGTGGTGTCTCTCTGAAGCTTTGATATGTCCCCGTCTCCCCCGGGGAGCTGCTCTCGCTGATGTGTGAGGAAAGCACCAGCAGCAGGAGTGCAGATCCATCTCAGTAGAGTGCTGTGTAATATTAATTATTGTTGAACTGAGGGATGTGCAGTGATATCAGGGTCATCATGTTGCTATCAGCAAAAACCCAAACGGTCAGCGCCAGACGGGTATATAGATTTGATCTGATAATGTATTCACTGGGCTCCAGAAGCACAGGGTATTTAGGAGACGGTTAAACTATTCTGAAAGCCCCTCTGTTTCTACCCCTCCCTCCAGGCCTCATACCATTATACACTTTCAAGAAACAGCGGAGGAATAATCAAGGGCCTTCATTCCTCAGCCGGCACTTCAACACACCACAAAACTAAACCTTGAAGAAATACTTCAGTGGCCTACTCCCTCCGTAACTAGCTTACTCCGTGAGTTAGACCATACAGCTCTGGAAATCACCCCAGCCACCGTATATATATATATATATATATATATGTATGTATTAGTGCTGCCCTCTAGAAATCGACGAGCCGAATCTTCAGTCAGCGACCCTTTAAGTCGACTGCGAACCTTCAAATCAACTGAGAACAGTGGCCTTTTTTTGTTTGTTTTGTTTTTTGTAAAACAGACTAAAGCATACAAAAATGCACAAGAACTTTAAGAATGTAAAAGGACATGTTAATAATTATTAAAGGAGAATAATAAATATATATATGTAAGTTCTAGCTGGGCTGTGACGCATGCTTGCTAAAAAATTAAATCCACATGACACTGTGTGCTGACGGTTCACTGCTGAAGGAAGCTAAAGCTGTGAAGCTGAGAGACACAGGTGGAGCGATGTCTCAGAGAAAGAGGAGGAGCTTCTAAAGAAGAGAACCCGAACAGATTAAACCGAATTCTGCTCGTCATTCAGTCAGACATTCAACACTGCTCCAAACGAGGGAGCTGACTTTCGTTTAGACGTAACGACTGTTTGCGGTGAAGGAGAAACGGAGCGGAGACGTTTGTTTTACTGTAATTCCCTTATTTTAGATCCTAAATTACAGATATTTATATGTATTCATCTACAATTAAGATTATTTTTATTTAAAGATAAGTACAGTCACTTAATACACCTGCCGATAAACAAGAAATAATTATTTTAGCGTGGGTGATATAATACTTAATACTTAAACAGTGTCAACCATTCTCAACCAATAGTTAAATATTTAACTATTAAACTACAAACTATAAACATTAATCTGGTTTTATTTAGCAGTTTGTTATTTATGAGAGATGAAAGGTGAAGGGTTCCTTCTACTGAAGAAGCTGTTAGAAGTGAAATTAAAAAGACAGGCTATAAATACGAGCTGCTGCCCGACTCTACACTCTGTAACTAAATCAGACTCCAGTTCAGATCGATCATCATAAGCCCCGCCTCTTTTAGTGCAGGAATATGTTCATGTGACCCTGCTGACTCTCTAAATGAGGAGGACATCAGATCTGAACCGTATGCAAATCGATTTACCAGATAATGTATATGCAGAAAAAAAAAACATAAACGAATAGTAGAGTCGTCGGCCAGGACGGGCAAATCCGATTCGACTGACGAAGTTTTGAGTCGGGTACAGCCTTATATATATATAAAATTAGGGCTGTACCCAACTCAAAAGCAATATAAAATATCTGGCTATTTGAAAACTACTTGTTTCAGAAATCTGAGTAGCGCAAACCGAATCTGTTAAAATGTGTTAAACTGAGCTGGAAGCACTACACAGCCAACCCCTGCTTCCTAATGCAGCAGGACCCGAATGACCAGGCCACTCACCTGCCCTTGATCTGCCTCCACGGTGCACCGGGCGCGCTCTCCTGACCGAGGTGGAGCGCTAGCATGCGCAGGAAGATGAGGAAGGAGTTAGCAGAGCGATAGAGCTGAGTGTGGCTGGCAGAGGTCATGGGTTCAGGACTGCAGCAATTCTTGGCCTGCTCCAGAAGGGTCAGGGGAGTAGGGCTAATGCTGCCCAAACCAGACACGCCCAACCACGGCACGGAGAACGAGCCATTCTGTATCCAGACAGAACAAACACAGAGAGGCAGTGATTAGACGTTCTGAGGTGCGAGCTACAGTCAGAATTGGCTGTACCCATATAAACAGGCGAGCTGCATGTTACTCTGTGCTCTCTTTCGGCTTGTGGACTTTTTTATTTATTTATTTTTAAACACACAGGTTTCAAAGGCCGCCTGCCAGCTGTTCGAACAGCCAGTGGGAGTTCATTCCACCATCTGGGCTCCAGGACAGAGAAGAGTCTGGACGCTTGTCCTCCATGTGTCTTCAGGGGTGGTGGGTCGAATCAAGCTGGAAGGGCTCGAGGTACAGATCGGCTCTTCACCATCGCCATAAGGAGGATAGGGATGGTCCATTCTTGGCTTTGAAGGCATCAGAGTTTTAAATCTGCTGCAGCTACAGGGAGCCAGTGAAGGAAGCACAGCAGTGGAGTGACATGGGTGAACCTGGGAAGATTGAAGATGAGTCGAGCTGCTGCGTTCTGGACCAGTTGCAGGGCCTGATGGCCTGTAGAGGAAGACCAGCCAGGAACGAGCTGCAGTAATCTAGCCTTGAGATGACCAGAGACTGGACCAGCAGCTGGGTGGCCTCCTGAGAGAGGAATGGTCGTATCCTCCGGTCGTTGTAGAGGAGGAATCTGCATGATCGAGTCAGGTTCGCTATATGAGCCGAGAACGATAACTGGCCATCCAGAATCACTCCAAGACTTCCGGCATCCTCAGTCAGGTGATCAAGGAGTTCCCGAATGAGATAGCAAGATCATGGCAAGGGACGAACAGCAGCTCAGTCTCGCCGGGACTGAGCTTAAGGTGGTGAGCTGTCATCCATGAGCTGATGTCAGTCAGACATACTGAGATGTGATTGCATACCTGTGGACTAGCACATACTGGTTCTATATTCCCCCACCCCCCACCCCATCACTCTTAACAACGCTCGTGCTATGCAGTGATCACCCACCAGGCTTTTGCAGTAGTATTCCCACAGCGTGTTCACGGCACTGGCATTAGAACCCCACATCAGGCTGAGAGAGAGACAGCAGTGCACATGCATCCGCACCTGCTCCTCCTGCACCGCGGCCTGAAACCAAACAAGCACATACAGGGTAACGATGCACACATACGCACTTACAGGAATCTGCTCCTGAACCCTTACCTGGAATCTAAACGGTGGGGGGGTTGGGTTCAAGACGTCTTTCTCAGACTCACCTGACCCAACTCGGCAGGTAATCATCAGGGACTGTATTACTGAAATATGTCCTTTTAAGACCAAGGTCAAGACAGGGGTTTTCATACAGGCCTGTCACTCAAGCTAATTAGGGAAGCACCACGTTAGAATCAGTAGTAGTCTGAGCAGTCGGCCGCGAGTTCTGTTTCTTATGATCCAAGTTACATTAACACACCTGGTGACAATGAGGTCTGGACTCCAGAGTGGCCAGTACATTGTTCTGAGAACACCAGCAACTTTGGCTATCAATTTTTACATCCTTTTTTCCATTTTCCTCTCAGTACCAGCTTCTTAGTAGCTACACATCCTTTCAGACCCACAGCCCTGAAATATCTCCTCACAGAGGAAGGATGGACAGAAACACCTGGGGTTTCAAGGATGGACAGAATACTGACACAGTAGGTGCTGTGGTGTTTTCATGTACATTCTTATGTAAAATGCTGTGGTGTTAGAGCTCCGTAGCTCCCGAAATGAACTCGAACCTAGAGGCCGTAAACGAAAGTAGTACCAAACTAATAATAAAAAAAACTCTACTAGCATTGATTAGGACCGATAGGACCGATTCCTAAACGTGCTCTGGGCTCCAGAAGAGAACAGTGCAGGACGTTCAGGTGATGCTGGGGTCCTGCTGTTTGAGATCTGCATTTTATTCAGTTTACTATAATTACAACCCCACGCAAACATGTCTCTACAACTTACACGTTTCTTACATCAAAAACATCAGACACTGGCAACGACCTGCCGTTCTTATATCGGTGCACCCTGAAACCCTAATTTAACCAGGGTACATCTGTATCTTAAATTAAAAATTATTATTATTTCTTCTTGAGTGTCGTATGTGCGGACTAATGTGTAAACTCATCAAAATAAATATAAATATATGTTATAGTTAATCAGCTAAACTACTACTCCACTACAGATCAGCCTTCACGTGTTCCACCTGTTTCTCTACACGTCTAATACCAGGATAACGAAGCTCTCCTGTTCGAGCTACTGTCCCGGACCCAACGCTAACCACAGGGGGGGATAATCAGGAAGGATTCCAGAGGCATTCCAGAGTCTCTTCAATACGGCTCCAGACTTAACTGTGCTTGAGCAGGACATCACCAAACTGTGCTGACCTAAAGTCCTCCAGAACCAGAACCGTGTCTCGAGCAGCTGATACAGAGCGTCCTTAAACCCAAGTCTTACCTTCACATCACAGCTGGACTTCAGCAGCTCCAGCACAAAACTCCAGTTATCCTCCAGCTGTTTCTGAAAGGGAGTAAACAGAAACCAGCTACTGAGCCTGTCATTAGCCAAGTCCATTTAGAAGCTCCGCACGAGAAAATTACTCAGCAGTACTCCAGGAAATGAGCAGGATCCCACTTTTAAACATAAACGAGTGAAGAGGTACAACACTGCAATTTAACCCCTCCCAGCATTCACAGAGAATTTAATCCAGACTGTTCCTACATTGTTCAAGCTCTTAGGCATTCCCGGATCAAACTTAGGGGCATTATTTTCATCAGGTATGTCTTTTAGAAGTTTGGCCTGCTTTCCGGAAGATTCTAGTCTTGATAGTTTCACACTTACGAAAAAGTCTCAATAGTCAATAGATTTCATTTACAGTTACAGCTACGCCGTTTAGCTGAGGCTCCTATCCAGAGCGACGTTCAAGGTTAATCATTTTACAGGTGGCCAGTGCAGTGTTAGGAGTCCTGCCCAGGGACTCTTACTGGTGTAGCACAGCGTAGTCACCCAGACCAGAACTCAAACCCCAGTCTCCCACATGGTGTGGTAGCTCAGTGACAAGCGGTGTTATCCGTTGCGCCACACCAACCAATCAAACTGCATCCCAACAAACGTTTAGTGGTTTAAACTTAAAGGAAAATCAAAACAACGAGATCCCCGCTCCTCTAGCTCACACACGCAGTAAACTTCCATACGTTCAGGGACGATGCTGGGTCCTTCATTAAGCTCGCGCTACTCCAGCAGGCACAGATGACTGCAGGTTAGTGTTTCTCAGTAGTATAATTTAAGCTCTAGTTGACTGTGTAACTGCAGACACTCACAGAAAGTAAACAGCTGGAATAGCAGTATAATTAGTGGGTCAATTTATTTATATAACTTCATTAGCTCTATAAATAAACAAAACACACAAAAACAATCTCAAATATTTACATTATAATGGGTGTCGTATTTAATTAGATTAACAATTAATGTTGCTTATTGGTTTAGAGCTTTTACACTGGTGTCCTGAACGTATACAATACAAAGCAGATGGCTTGAGGACACCTTATCTATTTTTGAAAAATAAATAAATTAATAAATAAACAGACATTAATAAATAAATAAAGCTGCCTACACAGCACAGGGTTTATTCCAGGTTGCCCTCAGACTCCAGTGTCAGCCACCACAACTTTTACTAAAGCATTACTCAGCGACCATGTTCTTTAATTTCACGAAGATTAAACTCTGCGTTTGATCCTGCTTGATGATGTCATACCTCAGTCTGTAGCAACCCATTGCGGCTGTACATCCCCAGTTGGGCGAGGTGCGTGATAAGCCACCAGGTGAAGCCCAGCGTGTCCTTACAGTGCGCTGCCACACCAGGGTCACGCTCACCTGTCGGTGCCCTCTTCAAGACAGCCTGCAGCAGAGCATTCACATAGCCCCAAAACGACTACGGGAAAAGGAACAGGGCGGTGAGAACAGCTCTCAGGAGCGAATACCGAGTACACGCGTGCGGTGGACACATACCTGTGTGTGTTGGGTTCTGCTTCTATGCTCAAGCAGATGAATGAGGAGGATCCACAGCTCCTTGGTGCAAGCACAGTGGTAATGGTGGCTGGACAGGGTCTCGGTTGGTCTCACCTAATCAGGGTAGAGACAGAAGTCACACTCACACACAGATATACTGAACCGACGGGTCAGTCAACACGTACAGGTCTCCTTCCTTCATCCTAAATACAGCTGATCAGACGAGAACAGATCCGGAGCCTGGGGTTAGCTTCTTTAGGTTGGCACAGGAGCTACAAGGCCACTGTAGGTAATAAATGAAACCTTGTATCTCTAACTTTACAGAAGAACTTTTTACAAACTTGGGTAAAATCATTTCCACTGGTTTATTAAAATCATGGCATTTAGACACTACAATATAAAGGGGAACAATTATAATAAAAAATGAACAAGGCCAAAGATGAATGTACAAATTTTGTCCCAGCAGTGACGATCTACAATCTACGGTTATCTACAGGAACGCCTCTCGGGCTGTTTATGTGAAATTATCTATTGGAAAATAACCTGTTTGGGAATTCTATTTACAGAAACATATCCGTGACTGTATACTTGGGGTGTTTGTAAGCAGCATCAGGCTTCTAGTTGTCACTTTAACCTCCTGAGACCCCAGCGTCCTCATATGAGGACATTACATTTCTGCTTCTCTGCACCATGACACTTTTTAAAACGTTGCCCTTCAGCCTCATATGAGGACAATGTTTTTGGTCATAACAGCTTCCTGTACAAAGACAACGTTAGTTTTATACTTGTTTGGTCCTACTAATCACAAAGAGCCAGGAGAAATTAAAACTACACACCAAGCAAGTCCGGGTCTCAGGAGGTCAAACCAAAGAAGCAACATTTGAACACTAAACGTGTCTTGGCTGAGTGACTGCATTTGTGGTAAAATAAAAATCAGCTATTTCAGTGTAACTCAACACACTTACTGGCAAACGTGACTGAAGTACACAGTTCACATTATGATCACTGGCGGGAAGTATGTTTCCAGTATCTCCAGTGCAAAACTAAAGCCCCAGTGCAACATGACAAACACGCCAGGAGACCAGGTGAATAGTTTCAGCTGCACCATCGCTTTAGTATCTTTCCCACTGTGCACATACACACCTTGCTATACTTGCTCATGGCCAGACTGATGAGGTCACACAGGAGATTGTTGAGATGGTCTTCAAACAGGCTGACGTTTGTGAGCGTTTCTCCAGTTAAATCCACAAACTGGTGTGCATACACCACCTGACCTACGGAGTGCCAACATAAGAAGTGTACGAGTTGAAAGTCTGTTCAATTAAAAAATATATATATTTTTCAAAAAAAAAAAAAAAATTCAACACTATGCAGTTTACATGATGCTGCCTGGTCCATACCAGCAGTCATTCACTGCTCACAACATTCGTGTAAGTTGTAGAAGTTCCATTTACCCATCATCTTTTGGCCCAGCAGATGCAGTATCTCCAGCACAGCCCAGTGGACGTCCAGGTGCAGGTGTAGTAAATGCCATGATGGAGGGAAAAGCTGTAAAGACAGATGTAGTTATTTTTACCTCCATAAACTATAAATTGATGGTTTAACCAGAAAATCCATTTACACACACAACCCAAATGTGGTCAATCAGCAGGAAACGCGTTTGCCAAAGTTTGTGTCTTAGTTTGGCACTGGAACGATGAGATTAATAGGGATGTACCAAAATAACCAGAACCGAACAAAATGAAACATTTCGCCAAAGGCCGAGAACCGAACATCATTCTCACCACTGAATAAATTAAATACACTAAATGTATTTTTTGTCTTTGGAAAAAAAAACAACAACAGAAAAACTACAATTTAAAAATATTTCACTGTGGGGAACTAAAGCGTTAAAGGGGGTGTTAGCCTTGAGCATGTGCCGCTAGCTCTGGAGCTAACATGTAAAGGTTCCACTCTGGTTCCCGTCTACATCCGGAATCTGGATTAAAGGTAATATTAAAAATATGTATAAATTATTCAGTCTTTTCACTTATTCAGCGAATACTTCTGAATGACGAACATTTATATGGACATAAATACTGACATTGTATGTGTGTGTGTGTGTGTGTGTGTATATAATATATATAATATATATAAATATAAAGATTCTGTTCCTGCTGTTCTGAGCCTCGGAACACATTTTTGTCCAGTGTCAGACAGTCCCTACGGAAGTCTATTTGAGATTTCCACAGGTTAAGGCACAGTTTGAGGTACGAGTGTGTAATGATGTAAAGGTAGGTGTAGTATAAGCTCCCATTATTGTTAACCACATGCTTGAAAACTAAGAAACTAAGCTCAGCGCGTCGGAGGAAGTGGAATTATGCAAATTTGACAGAATTTTAATATAGCAAAGCAATCTGTTGCTGCACCTTTCCCTGGTGGTGGATGGTCAGCGCGCTCTGGACGTTAGCAGGCAGGTCTTTGAGTCGGCCAATTAGCAGTGTAATGCCAAACAGTTCCTCCACTAAAGCGGACGGCAGCTGGGCCTCCAGCTCAGAATACGGGTGAACAAAGCCTTCCTCTATCGGCTGTGGAACCTCCAGGAACCTGGGGAGACGGATACGTTACAGGTGGGAACAGGGCCCAACAGACAGTAAAGGAACTATGGGCTAGTTATACAGTGCTTTACTGAGTGAGAGGGTGTCAGTTTACAATTACTACATCCCCTAAACATCGGTAAGCGGTGGAGAGGCGCCTCTTTCCTACGGCCCCATGCTGTACAAGCAGCATACAAACCGGCTCTCCCTCTGATGAAGAAAGAGGAAGACACTGGTCTGCACGACGCAGACAGAGAGGAGAAAGGGAGAGCGAGAGCACGACAGACTCTTTGTAGAATCAGGAGTTAAGACTCTCGCGCTTAGATGTGTTCCATCAATGCAGTAATACCCTACTCAGGATTTCCACTAATGGATCAGAGGGACGCAGGCCAAGCTTCCACAGTGTAGACAGCCAGGAGCTCCGTAGTGGTTCAAGGCGAGCAGTGGCTCCCAGTCAGAGAAGATGTAGTACCGGCATCAGGCCGCACAGGATGGGCAGCAGTTCAGACGTGCTATGCACTGTTCGCATGTCCCAGAGTTGAGCATATTTAATTGGGGTTTGGCCAATTAAGGCTGGCCAATAGACAACCTTTATCGTTACGATGACAAATTCCATCAACCTGAGATTCAGTAACCCTGATCCTGGTATATTCCCCGTCCTGCTGGGCAACACATCCACTTCAACTCTGGAAGGGGGCGTCAATGAGCTGGGCTTCCCAAATGGTTTACCACACCGATGAGCCCCACACCCAGCACTCTCTTCCCAAATCAACACCATCTATACACTGTTGGGAAACTGGAAAAGTGGGAGGTGTTTTAAAAGCAGGAATAACGCAGAGGTGTGCAGGACAGGGAGCACTCCGGGATCAGGGTTGGGAACCACTGACCTACAGGAAGAGCTGCAGACAGATCTTAAGTGGATACCGCAGAAAAGTTAGGAAGCACTGCTTACCGAAATCATGTGAACTGGACTGCACCAGAGTTTCAAGCCGGAACACTTTCTGTCTGAAAGTGGACAGATTGTGAAATTAGCGAACTCTCTCCGTCAGCAGACAGTGTGGCCAAGCTCCAAACACACAATCTGTGTACACTCACCTGAACAAGCCAAACAGAAGTTTAGTGGACTCCACCAGCGCTGTTTCAGTCACCCAGGGGAAGCCAAAAATATCTACAGTATCCGCTTCAAAATCCGCAGGACACGGGTCCAGCTTCAGCAGCAGCCTGGAGGAACACGAAGCAGACAGTTCAGAACAGACGGGCTAAAGAGATGAATGTGTTAACGAGGAAAAATCAACTAATGACACGATGATATACACCACGAATCAAGTTCAGACACACCCAGCTGAACGGATGGTGTTGGTTATCTTAAAGACTCTACAGGTTTAGGCTTAGCAGCTCCACCTGAGGAGTCTGGAAAAATAAATATCCTGATACACCACATACACACACACTGAGGTATACTACTTCACCTCCTCTGATATATATTTTGTTGTGCAAAATCATCTTCACACTTGAAAGGACCCAATTACACCTTCAATTTAGTGAATATTCATAAAGGACCGACCAATAGAACTGGTCCAAAACTGCTCCGAAATTTTTTTTTTTTAATGTTTTAATTAATTCTACATTTAAAATATTTTAAATTCTAACAATATCAGAAAATCA
Source organism: Prochilodus magdalenae (assembly GCA_024036415.1). Lineage (NCBI taxonomy): Eukaryota > Metazoa > Chordata > Actinopteri > Characiformes > Prochilodontidae > Prochilodus > Prochilodus magdalenae. The sequence continues at coordinate 40,452 of JAMWET010007067.1, read as the reverse complement.
TCTCATTACAGTATCCACAACTAAGTTTTCCAAATTACAAACCAAAGGCCTGCAGGACCGTATACAATCAGTATAAACTGTCCAAAATGATATACAGTTCTGAAATGACTCTGAAACACTGAATAAACATCTAACATGCCAATCTAAATCGTATTCTATAGATACTGAATAAAACATCTTAACACCATCATATGATGAGTAATTATAAACATCTGAACAGCAGGTAACGGGCAGTCGTGGGCTGGAGGTTAGGGAGTGACCGGAGCGTCGCCGGTTCGATTCCCTGAACTGACAGTAACGACTGAGGTGCCCTTGAGCAAGGCACCTAACCCCCAACTGCTCCCCGGGCGCCGTGGATGGGGCTGCCCACCGCTCCGGGTAAGTGTGCTCACTGCCCCCCTAGTGTGTGTGTTCACTAGTGAGTGTGTGTGTGGGTCTTTCACTTCACGGATGGGTTAAATGAGGAGACTAAATTTCCCCACTGTGGGATCAATAAGGGATTAAATCTTAATGATTAAAGGGGCCATTTAAGATTTTTTTTTTTTTTTACATATGTAAACATCGATAAACGTTTCAAGGACCACTCGCTTCCCTGTCCACAGAGATCACATATGGAACAGCCTGTACTGAATTCTCTGTATGAAATCGTATGTATTAACTGTATGATAAAGCTGAACGCAAGGTGGAGCAAATGATTTAAATCCCATACTTAATTGACAACAATACAAAGACAACAAACATCAAACGTTCAAAGACTGGTAAAGCAGTGCGATGGCATAAAACACCTGGCGGATAATCTAATTAGGTGACCTGCCAACAGATCAGTAATATGGAAAAGTGTGCTGTGTTAAGATCAATCAAAAGTTCAAACCAGGGACGCCACTTCCTTCAGAATAAACAAGGCTCGTTATCAGCGCACAGGTTAATAACCAGCATCCCTGATCGTGTGTCTTGCACGTCTATTAATGCTGAATGACACATACAGTCATCCCAATGATGCCTTATATTATAAAAAATATAAAATCTGGCGTGTTGTCTTTGTACTACCTTTAATTACATATGGGAATTACATTATTTGCACATAAACCTGACTTTACATTTACATTTTGCACCAATGCTTAACAAGTGGAGTTGTACATAAACCAAAGTCAACCTTATTAGGGGACATCAAAGGCAAAAAAAACCAAAATATTAAATATAACAACAGTCATTTATTTTATAATCATAATATAAACTACTCAGGCATAAAATGTAAAATATGGGCGTATTTTAAATATCCTGGATGGGTTTTAGGACTGGTCCTAAAGTAACGATGCTGTACCTCTTCAGTACTCCTCTGCAGACGTAGCCGTCCGACGGCAGTGCGTGTGCATCCTCTCGTCCTGGTTCATAAACACAGGTGAAGCACGGTGGCTGCGCAGCCGGCTCACACACATCCTCCGGCATGAACGGAGAGACGGGCGGAGTGAGAGACTGACTGAAATCATCCTCCATCACCCTGCTGGAACAAACTGGAGGACAGAACAGAAGGGCTCAGCCTAAAGGGGCATTCCTGCCTTAAACAAGCATTTATCAGAATTATCATCATCAGGGAGCGAGCAGGCTCGCTTACGGCCGGACGCAGTGATGGAGGAGTTCCTCAGTGGCCTATATAACACGTATATACAGACTCCCGTCTTCCCATTCAGGGTAAATAAGATCATTACATCACAGACTAGATCAAAGCCTTGACCAAACAGACCACACTAACGTATAACCCATGTTTAGAACCAGCTGTAAGACGATTTTCAGAAATGTTCCTGATCTAGCCACATCAGCCAGGATCTTCGGTTTGGAATGGAGCTATGAGGTTAATATGGACCAAAGCTAAAGAAGCCTGATAATGTCACTCATAGAGAGCTTACAAGGTCGTGAAAGGTCACGTAACAAGGAGAGCAAAACGACAGGACTGTGGAGATACACGAGCGTCAGATTCTAGTTTTTACATGGCCTGTAGTTTCGGCGTAGGCATGCTGAATGGTATGTCAGTTTGACTTATACCACTTAGCATTAGAGGAACACCAGCCAGCGTTTACTTCAGACCTGCAGCGACACACACTAGCAATAACAAAAACGCTCGTCTACGAATCAGGGTGGAGAGGCATGCACAACAACATATCAGAAGTATGGCAGAGCTTCATTTGATCACAATCTAAAAAGATGGCTTCATGTAAATTATTCAGTAAAGAGTGAAACAGGTGACATCGGCTGAAGAGGTGAGCTGTATGGGAACGCTGCTAAACGCTTCGTCTAATCACTGAAAACTGAGCTATCAGGGTGGACCGGTAAACGCATCACAGCTGTTTGATACCTTATACAGGTGAGGGTATGATCAGGTATGACCAGGTGTTCCTGTGCGATTGTTAACATCAGGCATGATAAGGATGTTACCAACTACAGGCCAACTAATTATTAAATTAGCTAATTAACTAGCTATGCTTCAGGATCAGAGAAAAAATAGACAGTTCCTTTACTGTTTCTGCACCTTTCACACCGAGAGCTTCAAACAGCACTCAAAATGGCTAAATGTCTCCTACACCTGTGACAGGAGCCTCTTTGTTTGCTTGTTTGTTTGTTTTTGTTAAGATGATTTACAGCCGTCAGTCATAACCCTGCTCCTAGCAAACCATAGCATGGTTGGTGTGGCTTAGCAGTAAACACCATTACCCACCAGAGAGCTACCACCGCATGTGGGAGACGAGGGTTCAAATCCCAGTCTAGGTAGCGAATGCTGAGCAACACCAATAAGAGTCCTTGGGCAAGCCCCCTAACACTGCACTGGCCCACCTGTAAAACCAGTAACCCAGTAAGACGCTCTGGATAAGATCTGCAGTAAAGGTAACGTAAATGTAAAATTGTAAAGTTGTATTTATTCCCCTCAATCCCCGGATCCATCTCACAAGGGCTCTTTAGTCTGTCAATTATCTGGACCAGGTGGGCGGAGTCAGAGAATCCTCAAAACCTTTATATTTTATTATTATTTTTATGACAACAGTGAGAGTTTACACTGTCTGGTCACTTTAACAGTACCCCCATCCTCACCACCCCCACTATCCTGGTGTACAGATCAAACACTGTCTCACCTGCTGCTCAGTTTGTGAGGAACGTCCTCTATTCCTTCACCAGTGATCAACTGCCTTACCACAAAGCTCCCGTGACACTGACATGTACACAAACTCCAGGAACTCTGCTGAGCCTGACACCCACACTACACCACCATGTCTGCATGTCCCTGTCCCTGCTGTTCTGACAACAGTCCATCACTCCACAACAGTCCACCATCATCACATAACACCTGGTCAGCAGCTGCCCAGTGACCAGAAACTCCTAATAATGAAAAACTGCTGGAACAGAGGAGCTCCCTATACTCGCTGGGTGTTTCTGATAAAATGGCCAGTGCACTCAAACGAGGGTAGTAGTTAGGGGTTCAGTAATAAACTGGACTGTAGGCGCACATGGAGGCCATCTGTACCAGAGCATATCCCTGTGTGCGACGACACGAGTCAGTGACGTGAACCACATCCATATCTAACTAAGAACTAGCGAACCGAAGCAGCTACACACACAGCTCACTCACTGGGGCTACAGCTCCACCGAAGCCAACTTCCGGCGAACTCTGAAACTCTCTCAGCGACGACGCAGCCGCTGGTTCAGGCACGAGTCCGTATGAGGAGATATGGAGAGTTAACCCGACATTATATCGGTTATTAAAGAGTAAACACCCGCGTCTAACTTACCGCTGCACTTTCAGCTGATCAGACTCCCGCGCTAGAGTCGTCCGCAGTGCGCATGCGTGCGATGGCGTCTTTCCCGAGTGCTTTCCTGTGATTGGCCGGATTTTCTTCGAAGGGGCGGAACGACCGGGATATTGGCCAATCACAGCGCAGCAGAGCTGAGGGCGGGTGATGTAGACGAACAATGAGCTGCTCAATATTATATATACAAAATATACAAACAATATGTAATTTATTTATCACATGTATTTATATATGTCTGTGTGTTTGTATGTATTAATATTATTTAATATTTAAATTTATATTTTCGTTTTAATTTAACATTAGTCTAAATAAAACGTCTAAATAAAAGCCCGTGCCTTCTTGTTACATAAATTTTATTGTTAACCTAATTACTTAAATGATTAGTTAAAAGGCGTTTTGGGGCTGCATCTGAAACCACCTACTACCGTACTACTCAGTAGGCAAGAATGTGTAGTGTGTCCAAATCCACAGTAGTCGGATTGATGTACGGATGAGGTACTGCTTCCGGTGAGATTTTTAAGTATGCGAGCACAGCACACTGTGCTATCCCATGATTCCACTGGAGCTGTGGAGGCGTTATTAGCTGAGGAAGAAAAGATGGCGGACAGTGGGCTCTGTACAGTGTGAGTAATCTACAACTAAAAACATCTTACATTGTTACGATCGACACTGAGTAATGTTCTGAACCGTTAGCGGTGAATGTAAAGCCCATGTTACATGTTTACATGAATGAAGGTTTACAGTGGTGGCGTGACGTCTTACGTCAAATGACGTTGGCAAGATGGTGGACGTAGTATGCACTTGCGTACTGAAAGAGCCTACTGTTTCACTGGTCGAGCAGTGCCACTGGGTTCAGTCTAGTACGTACTAGATAGACGATTTCAGACACAGCCTTAGTCTAATTTGTGTCACATGACCTTTACATTAACTCTACATGTTTTGTAAACAAGCAGGTTTATTTATAGTTTACCTTTAAAACTGATATATGCAAATAAGGCCTGTTCTGATTAGTTGCCCTGTATTGTAACCCATTCAAAAACCATTCTGGGCTGAGTGAGTGGGAGGGGCCAAACCGTTGTAGTCTGAATATGAGGCAATGTTTATGTATTGGGTTTTCATAATATAACTAGTTTAAACCAGGCTTACGTTTACATATATGCACTGTGTTAACTGGATAATTAAGATAAGATAATCCTTTATTGATCCCACAGTGGGGAAATCTACAACTTTATAACTAAACGTTTTGAAACTGTTTACGTCAGATTCAGTAATGAGCTTAAACTGATGGAAACGTGACGGTCAGACATGGGATGGAAGAAAGATAGCAGCGAGGGATTCACCCTGTGTGTAACTTCGCCTAACTCGCAGTGGTATGTGCAGATTTTGAACAGGCACTGTGTGGCCAAAAGTATGTGGACAACTGACCGTCACACTTCCATTAGCTAACTGGACTTTCCTTTCCAAAACCAGTGGCATTAACTGGAGTTCATCTGGAAAGGAAAGCTAGAGATACACTCGCTGCTCGGTCATATGTTCGCTTAGACAGCCAGTTGTGTCGTGAATGTAACTCTGCAGATACTTGTATATCTGCTATGTGTGTTCCGGAGACTCTCAGTAGAGATCACTGACCATATAGAGCTTCCAGATTTACATGCCTCCACATGAACTTCATGCTCTCTCCAGCTGTTTTGCCCAGCACATCTGTCACTGTAATTGCAGATTTGGTCACAGAGCCTTTCTTCAAAACCTTTGGACATTTTGATGCTGCTGAGTGCCTCACTGCCCTAGCATTTTTGTGCACAACCACCATCCCTAATTCACGCAGGATACACAGAGCGGCCTTCATACATATGCCAATGCATACTTAACTGGAACTATGTTTCTAGCCTAAGGAGTCCAAATCATTATCCCGGATCATTATCCCCCTCTGCCGAACTTCATTGTTGGCACTCTGTGAGGTTGAGGTTAGAGTTTGAGTTTGCACACAGAGGAATTTATCTTTATCTGGATTAAACTCATCCATGCTGTGAAACACCCACATACACCCTACGACTCAGAGAGCACACCGCACCAGGGAGCGGTTGGGAGTTAGATGACCTCCTCAAGATCTTCAGTCGTGTGCTGACAGCTCAGGGAACCGAACCCCTCCACGCCACAAGCCCTGCTCTCTAACCTCCAGTCCAGGACTGCACCTGTGTGAGGTCATTGTAACTCAGCTGCTGTTGCTTCTAGATGCTTCCAATTCATAATAATAGCCCCTATAGTCATTTGTGTCAGATCTTTAGGGATAGAAATGTCATGAACTGACACGTGTTAAAGGTGGTATCCTGTTTCTAAAGTCACTGAGCTTGACGGCGTGATGCGTCCCACTGCCAGTGTTTGTCTGGGATGATCGAATGGCTACATGCAAGCACTGGTTATGGCTGAAGCATCAGTAATTAGGAGTGGTGTCCACATACTTTTGACTGTACGGTGTAGAAATGAACTGAAATAAAAATATTAATTTCATCCTACAAAAAAACACACACATAGCTCATTAAAGTCTGTTCTGTTCTTTTAGTTTGGTTATTGCAGCCCCCGGATCACCCCCCTTCCCACGTCTCTGTGTGTACGTGATGTTCAGATGTGTTCAGCTCTGAGGAGCTTCTTCCCCGTCTGCAGCAGCTTCTGCACACTACCCTTTGCGTGCTTCAGCTGGTGAATGAAAGACGCCTCAGCGTGATCAGCGTTAAAGGACGCGGCACCGCTATAGAAAAGATGGTGGAGTCTCTGATTAGCTCATTACATGCTCTCTCCAAACTCCAGAGCAAAACCCATCTAAACCCCTCTCCAAGTCCCTGTGGGTGAAGCACAGCTATAATGGAATCAGCATGCAGTTTACTGTGTATGAGAAGGCCTCCGTCTGGAGGCGGAGACTCAGCTGCATCAGTTATGTAATGTTAGGATCAATCAGCACTACTATCAGCTTTCTTTAATGTTACTAGATCAGGGAACGCGAGGAGCCCTCCCACCTCTCTAGTAGTCTACTAGTGCCCATATTCAGAGTGGGAGAGACCCCCTACCTGGTCCAGTCCCTGTCCAAACTTGGACTCAAGTCCAGTCAAATTTAATACAGTTAATTTTTTTGTTGAAAATGCATGTTTGTGTTCGTGTGTGGTCCTGCACTGCCTTAGCTGCAGCCTAATGTTGAGGAACACACATACCGAGAGCAGGGGAAGTACCCAGGTGTGTTCTTAATACCTAGGACTCACCAATGGGAATGATCTCTACGTTCCATCGTTCAGTGAGGCTGGGCACAGACTCACAGCTGTAGGTCTATAAGTAAACAGCGCACTCACAGGTGCCTTAAAATGGACGTTGTGTTTGTCATAGTTGAATAAGGAGAGTTCGGTTAATAGGAGGAGAAACCCCTCAGAGCTAATTCACACCTGAACATCACTGACGCACAGAGAAGCAGGAGGTGGGGATGATTAGGAGGCTGCAGCGCTCGCAGTCCTCTCCAGGCTGTGATCATCCCTGCTGAACATGGTCCTGTGCCTAGCACATTTCACCCCTCCAGTCCACCTTCCCCGCGAACAGCGAGCCTGTTCAGCAATGACCCACCGTGGCTTACTCTCCTCGTGTGGGACATTGGGGGACATTAAGGTCGTTCTCATTGGTAAGTCATGAACCCGTGTGTGTGTGAAGATGGCGATTCAAGACCTTGACAAGCTCCTGCTGAGGGTACCACGTGCAGACTCCAGGTCTCCAGGTAAGGAGCTACAACTGCTGAATTTCTACTGAACCAGTGACGGTGGCGGAAACTGGACTGATGCCCAGCGGACCAAAGATCTCTTTTCAGATGAAAGTAAATTTTGAATTTCGTTTGGAAATCAAGGTTCTAGATTCTTGAGGAACAGTGGCATGGAATCCAAGGTGTCTAAAGTCCCGTGTGAAGTTTCCACGGTCTGTGACGGTGTTGGCCCGCTGTATTTAATAAAGCTTCATCAAAGTCAACACAGCTGTCTGTCAGGAGGGTTCAGAAGATGCAGATTTCCACTTCCAGCATGACTTGGCACTTGCCCACGCTGCCAAAACTACTACTAAATGGTTGCAGACTGTGATTTGACTGTTGGCTAGCCAACACTTCAGACATAAACTCTATAGAGAAGTTATGGGATTAGCTGAAGACCTCTATTAAAGCAACATGGGCTCTAATAACGTCTCATCTGTATGTGTATTAGTGGGTTTGTCCGAGTACATGTCTGTACACTGGTTTTGAAAAACACCGTTACCACGACTGTCCTTAACACCACGTCACCGTCACCAAAGACTGCAGTGGTGTCGTACCAGACTGTCATGGAGTGACTCAGAATGGCAGCGGGTCATCTTCAGTGACGAGTCCCGCTTTAGTCTTGGTGGAGACGCCCAACGAATCCGTGTGTGGTGTCCACCTCCACCCCTACCGCACCATCTGCAGGAACTGTGTGAGGATGTTCAAGCTGCATGGGATGGATTATCACAGGACACCATCAGGAACCTCTACAGCTCCATACCGAGACGTCTGGCGTGTTGGGTTAGCGAACACGGCGGCCCGACGCCATACTGAGAGACAGACTTCTGTATGTGTAGCTCAATAAATATTGATCATATCAGTCTAAACTTATCACCAGTTATTGATCCTGGTCACCTTTATACCAGACCTGCAACACTTCCAACACACACACACACATATACACACACAGTATATGCAACCACAATCCTGTTTGCCCTCCCTTTGGCCCTCCGTTTGAGCTAAGGTGGAGAGAAAGTGAATACAGTACCGCGTGTGCTTTAAGATGACCTGCTCTGTGACCTCTGAGGCTAATAGGAATGTGTATAATGACCTTTATTTAAAAAGAGACACGTGGTTAATACTGTACAAAGAGGGGACGTAATGACTCGTCTTTTGCTCTTTATTGGGTCTCCCCCAAAACGGTTCAGCCATTGTGCGGCAAATCGGCCCGGTTCGCTTTATCTGGGCCCTGTGGCTTCCTTTTGATCAATTAAAGTGGTGAAAGGCCTCTTCCAACCCGCGGCCCTTTCAGCTCTCAGCCCAGGAAAAATATAAAGTTATCAGTCTTCCCGAGCGATATGGGGACAGGAATAAGTGGTTTGTCTATAAAAATGTCCAGGTGCTTTATCAGTGTCCCTCTAGGGCCTAGAGGCCCTGAGCATGATGTTCAGCTCGTGGAGAAATACATTTATTCTCCTTTCCCTCTTTTTCTCTGCCTCGCTCTCCGTGCCCTGGGCCTGCTGGCTTAGTGGGCATACATCCTTGCCAAGCAGAATGAAAAAGTTCAGTTAAGAAGAACATATCGCTCTGTCTGTCTACACCTCCCCTACAGGAGCAGTCTTCGGTTGGGCTGTTCTGTGCTCTTGTTTACACAGTTTAACCTCAACACAGTCGATCACCAGAACACGTCTGGTGTGTGAGGTTTACCTCCCATCTCCACCTCGTCCTGATAACGTAGTCTGAGTCTTTATAACAACGTCTGTCCACTTGGTGGTCATCTTGACAGTGCCACTGGCCCGTTACAGTGTCTGTCCTGGTAAACATGAGTGAACAGGCTGTAAACTTCCTGTATTGCTAATCCTTTCATTAAAAACATGTCTGAGGTGAAATCACTGAAAGAAAAAACCACCATGTTCCATGTGGTAATGAGGGACCGGGATGCAGTCTCACTTCCTGCTCTATGATTTAGGGGTCTAAAACCGGAGCACTCCCGGCCCATATGCCATCTTACATCACACATATGCTCTCTGCAAATAAAGGAATTATCAAACTCCTTTTAGAGACTGGATCCCCGTCGGGTCCCGAGAGCTTTTACTGAACTGGGAATCTGCCTTTAGCTGCACCAGCGAGCTGGAATGTCTTACTGGTCACTCGACCATTTTAAACTCTAACCACCTCCACTCGGCCTGTAACTGATTTTAGTTCACATTTAATACCCCATTTTAGTTGCTTACTTTGCTTTATTATGATGATTATTATTTTTATCATTATTGTTATTGTCTGAATATTTGTATTATTTTTTATTAATTTACTTTTTAATTTATTTGTTTTTTAAAGAAATTGTTTTTGTATCTATTTTTCTCTTCCTACTCCTTTCACTTATTTCCCTTATTTATATAATAATGTATTTAATAATTTCCATTATTATTATTGATTGTAGTGTTATTTATGAATTTTAATCGTTTTATAATTAGTAGCCTGATTTTTGTTTTGTTTTGTAGTTTTCTATTTCTGGGTTATGTTTTATAATTAAAACGAGTCACAAGGGAGTTTGTATAGTTGATTGATTGATTGATTGATTGAAGCCTCTTTCAGTAATACTTTACAGTAGGGTTCTGTTCATAAGGCTACCTAACACCTACCTACACAAGCTTGTCATGACAACTGATATGACTCTACATAAATGTTTATAAATGCTTACTTTAATAGGCATCATGTGTGGTAAAGGCCTTTACAGCTAACAGTTATTAAAATTAGGGTTTGATTAAATTAGATTAGAGTTATGTCAGCGTCATTAAGTGCTACCCCTCTGTTTATGGCCTACAGCTCTTTTCATATATTTACAAATCCAGCTCATGAGACGAATCTTCTCTGTAACACAGCAAGGAAGGCTTTCAGTTTAAAACATTCCGGAATATAACGTAGTGTGAAGGAACAGTCCTGATGGAATGCTAAAGATATTTACGGAAGCTAGCATGCTAACCAGCTAGCCCTGGCCCATCCTGTCTGTAATACCACTTTGTACCTCAACAGGTGATATAGTGAGTCACTGTAGTGTCCAGTTATCACTCCAGCATGAGAGGGTGAAGACGTCGTACTGCTGCCCTCATGCTGTACTCTAACCTGGTCAGTCGTGCTGAAGGTCCCACGGCTGGTTAGACCATGAACGGACAGCTAGCCAATGAAAGGACCTGTAGACCCAACAATGGCTGAAGCTCCTGGCAAGTGAGGGGAGTGTCTGATGTGGAACTCCTAATGAAGAGAGAGAACGAGGGACTGTGTGCATTCTGATGATATGTTGCCCCCTGACGTGGTGGCGGTGTGTTAGTGTGTGTGGTGCTGGTGTGAGTGGATCAGACACAGCAGTGCTACTGCACACCTCACTGCTGGACTGAGAATCGTCCACCAACCGAAACTATCCAACCAACAGCGTCCTGTGGGCAGTGTCCTGTGGACAGCGTCTTGTGGGCAGGGCCCTGTGGACAGCGTCCTGTGGACAGCATCCTGTGGACAGCATCCTGTGGGCAGCGTCTTGTGGACAGCGTCCTGTGGGCAGCGACTTGTGGGCAGGGCCCTGTGGACAGCGACTTGTGGGCAGGGCCCTGTGGACAGCGTCCTGTGGACAGCATCCTGTGGGCAGCGTCTTGTGGGCAGGGCCCTGTGGACAGCGTCCTGTGGGCAGCGTCTTGTGGGCAGGGCCCTGTGGACAGTGTCCTGTGGGCAGGGCCCTGTGGGCAGGGCCCTGTGGGCAGCGTCTTGTGCCCACTGATGAAGGACTAGAGGATGACCAACACTGCAGTGTGCAGCAGCAGATGAGCTATCGTCTCTGACTGTTCATCTACAAGGTGGAGCAGCAAGGTAGGAGTGTCTAATAGAGTGGACAGTGAGTGGACACAGTGTCTAATCACTCCAGCAGCACTGCTGTGTCTGATCCTCATGTACCAGTGCAGCACACACTACCGCGTCACTGTCACCGCACTGCTGTGGTGATACTGAACATGTACGTTTCACTGTGCTTGCCTTAGCATTCATCAGTATCAGAATGTGTCATTGCGGGTGGATCCCACCAAGCAGGGTGCCGCTTACGCCTCCAGATGTTCAGAGACGATCCTGGTGAAGAGTGAAAAGCTAGCTTTGGGTTAGCGTCGTTAGAGGTGCAGAGCTAATGGATATAATCCCAACCCTCAGGCTTCTTCTAGCCTCTCCGTCACTGAACGCCGAGCTGTCTGTGTGTAGTAAAGTGCTTCGTGGACGTAGCCAGAGAGGGTTTAGATAAATGTAGCATTTGCATGCTGATAGCCTCGTACAGTAGTGAAGCCCTGTGTCTCAGGGTTGGAGGTTATTTGCATCGCAGGGTGGAGAGAGAGTACCCGTGTAGGAGGAGAGGAGAACAGAAGCTGCTGGAGAGTGAAGGCCTCGGGTGACGGACCTGTTCTGCTGGACGGGTAATGTATGTGATTAGACTAAGCTATAAGCTGAATGTGTATTAGACTGCTCGGAGTGTCTCTACAGGAGTGTTGAGTTCAGTGGAAAATTACTTCTACAGACTCATGTGGTCTAGAAGGATCTCTTTCTCAGACGGATGCTTTCAGCTTGCAGGAGCATGCAAGTCGAGTCAGATTCCGCAAAGCCATATGTGCACAGAACTGGGTTCCTCAATTTTGAGGTTACTTCTTAGTGCTGTTGTTAAAGAGAGACACATTTTTTCACTGTTGTAACAAATCCTTGCATCTCAAAATGAAAATTTTACACAAGAAAGAACAAAGATTCTTAATTTTAAATAGAGTTTAGAGTCGTTTCTGTTCATTTCTCACAAAATATACAGGACCTGCATCATCGCTGCTGTGCAAAAGTCAAAGACCACCCTTCGTTTGTTTCATTTTCAGCCAAAATGAGAGTCATAAACAAACTAGTCGTCTCTCAGCATCAGTTTCAATATAAAAAAATGGAAAACAAAATGGAAAAAAAAAATTCAGTATTTAGTTTACTGAACTTTCCTCTTTATCACAGCTTCTATTCTGTTCAGAAAAACTTTCCCACACCTAAAACATTCAGTTTCAGAAAAAGAAGAGGTTAATTTCATGGGTTAGATGAATTACTGAAATATTTAATTACTCAGCTTCAATACTTTGCATGGAGTCTACATGCAGTAACAGCAGTATTACAGTAGGGAATGTGCATGTGGGTGACCCGTAGAGAACAAAGCTTATTTTTGATATTTGATATCTTTATGAAAGTGCTGTTGTGTCAAACAGAGTCTTTAGTTGCAGTATTGTACTTTAAGCACGCCATCGCTGTCTAAAGAAAAACGAATATCTCCAAAATGGCAGCTTTACAGGAAAAGGAAAAACCTGATTTAATTTTAATGTAAGTCAATGGAACCAGAGTTTTTTACAAGCCATTTTGGGCCATTTCTGTGGGTCCATTCACCACCACGTATTCACACAGTCCAACCAGCAGCTGCTCTGTTCAAACGACGCCTAAAAGTAAAATTCAACAAAAATGGAGATAGACAGCAAACACATACAGCTCTGGAAATAAATCAGAGCCCACCCCAGTGTCTTCTTAAATCAGCATCTCCACATGTACAGCAGGTTCTCAGTGAGGAACCGAAGGTTGGGTTCTAGCTTTACTGGCAGATACAGTGAGCGTCTGGTTCATAAGAACAAGGTCCAGCAGCAAACACACAGGACAACACAGCTACAGACTGGCAGAGGGCCAAACCCCCTCTCTACTGACCGTGATGAGCGCCCCCTCATTCCAATGTCCCTTACCCACCGTAAGATGACCTCGAGTGACCTACAGAGAGACTGGCGAGCGGTGGCTGGGGTGAAACGCACAGCGAGCATGGTTCTAAAAACAGGCTTCTGGAGGTCATTAGTGATTTTCTAAATACACAGATCTAATACAATATCTGATCTGGAGTTTGGGAGACATGGTTCCAGTAGTGTAGAGAATCAAACAGAACCAACACCAACCCAGAACCTGAACTAGAGACATGGATCAGGTACAAGTGGGCTCCTACATTTCTCCAGAGCTGTATATAATGGCGTTCCCCTTCACGCCGCTATAGTATCAGTCTTATTGCTATGATGTTAATGTATGTTCTGTTACAGATATGACTGAAAATGAGTCAGCTATTTAAGCGCCACATTTTTGGTTCACATTTTTTTAATTGAATTTTTGATTTTATGTGGTACAAATGTCTGGATTCCACAGAACAATACGTCAACCTGAACTACTTCAACATGTCTCCATTTTCAACCATCCAACACGGACCGTTAGTATAAACCTGCCACCAGATATATGCAGCGTCTACTCTGAATCTAACACCAGCGCTGACTGTACTTAAGGCTGGGAATGTTCCTGGAGTCCGGTGTTCCCTGGGCCCTACGTTCCCTCAGCTCTTTAGATCGCTCTTTAAGGGAATCCTAATGTCATGGTTAGGGCTGTTACCTGTGCCCTCAGCTTTTTATATGACACACCTTACCTCAATATAACCCATTAACATAGTGTGTCTCCACACGGCTCCACATACCTGTCCCATCCCTGCTTCTAACATACCTCTCCGAACTAATCAGCTCATTACCAAGCCTTAACTGAGTAGATGTGAGCGTGTAGGGCGGGACACGGCAGCTTGCCTTCAGGACCATGGTGGGGAAACTCAGGTTTATTTTTAATTTAAGGTTATATGTGAAATTCGCCTGACTGGACGTTAGCTCTGTGATTCCCGTTTTTTCTGTGCGTGTGTACTCTTACTCTGATTTCTTTCATTTGCCATATGCATATGCTGAAACAGAGGACAGAGCTTTCCAATTAGCAAGCAGCCGTTTACACAGCACACATTAAAGGCCAGCAAAACCCTTTTGGAGCGATTCTCAAATCAGCTACATGCTTGAGGAAAACATTTTGAAGATTTAAATATTCATAAAATAATGTTCTTATCTAATGAAGCTCTTGGTTATGTTTATAATTATGTGTCCCTACATGTATAAAAAAAAGAATATGTTTATAGAGATGTAATTACTAATCATTATCTAATTAGTAATTACTATCGGATTACGAATTACTAATCCGATTTTCTGCAATTAATGGTTTATTAAGTCCATGTAAACATACTCACTGTCCAAATTAGTATGACAATAGTATTATGGTAAAAACTAGTTAATAATTAATTTAAATTATCTAAGTTAATTTCCATGCATGGAATAGCCAGTAAGGAGCCTGTAGAAAGGGAATTCATGGCACTGGGAGGATTCCCAAATTTACAAAGTGCATACTCCATATCTGTCTGTCTATCTGTCTGTCTGTCTATTTACTTACTATCCTCATTGTTTTTAATTCCAGGTCATGTGATGCGTCCTGCTGTGCTGACTGTGCTGTGTGTGTTGTGGTGGTTCTGCCTGGCCACCGGAGGGCAGCGCTGGACCAACACACATGTGTTCTACGCGGTGGAACTGGAGGGAGGCAGGAGGGCCGCTGGAGCTTTGGCCCAAAAACACGGCCTGCTCTTCATCTCTCGGGTCAGCGCTTATTTTAAACCACCCTTATTACATTCACCCACCCCACCCCCACCTCCACCATTCACTCCACCTTTGTAAATCCGTTTACTGAGGGTCTTTTATAAGCAGGAATTCAGAAAGTGCTGACCACTGCTTCCATTTTAAGGATATCTGAGTTTCATCAAATTACAATAGGGGGTGTTGGGGGTGGGGGAGGGTGGTTGAATATTTCATGTTTGATTAAAAACTTCTTTAACATAAAAATCCAATAAGAAAATCCAGCAAAGACACTTCAGTCCCCAGAGACTAGCATTATTTAACTGGCACCTCAACAACAAGCCTTAACAAAGCCCAGCGCCACCCCAACACGAAACACAGGGAGGGGGTACCATGGGAGGGGGCAACACCGCTTCCACCCCAGCCTGTCCTGTCCACTGTTCCAGACAGGATAGGTTTTGCGGGGTGCCCATCCTAAGCAGTGGGGGCCCGCAGACATCTTTCAGGGCCGTGTTCTTAGCACAGCAGTGTCTCCTGGGCTGGTCTCCCGCTCACAGGGCCAATGCGGTAGAGCTTTTCATTATGCACCAGCTGGCACAAAGCTCTGTACTGGGGAGCTTGTGTGGCATCATGTCTGCCCAGTCAGTTTCCTGTCATGTCTAGAGCCATCCTAATGCCCAACACGGCTCTGCGTCCTCCTCCTGAGCACGGCGGGAGTCCTCACGCGTCCACCGCGTCGCTGCACGTGCGTCCTGTCAGTAAACCTCAGGGAGCCACCAGCGAGCACTGGTGCGCTGTGTTAAGCTACTCCAGCGTTAGTGGCTTGATCCGTGATCAGTGTGCTCCGCTGCCAGAGATCCTCCAGCTGGCTCTGACGCTGCAGGAAACGAAGACTACCCGGCGAGGGTGCCCTCACTTCTCGCCCCAGCTTCACGTTTCTTCTCTCTAAGTCCAGTGTTCCCATCCTGACGTCGAGCACAGCCATTAGTCAGTTTGCCTGGTCACACCCACTAAGCCTCCCACAGCACCAGTGGCCCTGTGGTGGACGCCATAATGTATTAACCCACTAGCGCCACCCATTGATCAACATGCGCCGCAGTAAAACTTCATCCAAACTCAGTTTTAGGTTATAAAGTGTCTTTTACATTTATTTAAATAATTCTATTTCAATTAGCTAGAAAACATAGCTAGTCCAGAATTGCCCAAAAGTTTAAATATAGTGTTAAAAAATTAAATAATTAAATAATAGCTACTCTTCTCTTGCAGAAATTAATATGTTGGGAAATAAATCAAAACATGAAAGGTGGCCAGTGCAAAAGTCAGGACACCTTTCTGTTTTACAATGAGCTAAACTCACCAAATAAAGTGAATTTATACACAATAAAATGAGGATAAATTCCATATTCTGTATTTCACAAGACATGTAATATGTAACGTTTGGGTTGAGGCGGGATGCAAGTGCATAGTGGATTTATTGGAATGAGTCCGGGTAACGGGTCAACTCACAGGAAGGTATGAGTAACAACATAACCTTAAACGGAAACAAAACAAAACAGGTTTAGAACTAACACCGGGACAACAGCTTAGAAATCACAAACACACAACAGACCAAACTAACACAGGGTGAAAACACAGAGACTTCACACACAGACAGGGCAAACAAAGGGGTCTAAATACACGGCCTAGTGGGAAACAGATAGGTCTCAGGTGTGGGAGTGGGCGGAGCAAGGGGAAGCAGGAAGAGCTGCACTAAGAAAGTAACCAGAGGGGGCGTTGTGAGACACGAACAGGGACAGGCAGACAGATGGACAGACAGAGATATAACAAATGTAACTGGGGTGTTCAGACTATAGAATGTAAAATAATATGACAAAGGTTTAATGTGAAATGAAATCGTTACTGTCGCATCTCCTGCCATATTTACATAATAATGCTCAAATTAGAATCTGCCTTAATGTGCATCGAACACTGATCATCTCTAAAACATCATATATAATAAAACCAGTTATAGTTTTATAGTTTAATGAGAACCAGATGATTTTAAATCAAACCCGTTTACCGTTTAATGTTGTTGCGAGGGCTGAGCGATTGGTGGAGAGGATCTGATTGTGATTTTAGAGACCTGTACTGCGATCTGTATTTGTTTCTGGGAGGTGAAGTTCAGACCTGTTATGTGGCGAGTAAGAAAGGAGTAACCCAGTCTCCGTTAGCTGTGGTTGTGATGTCATCGTGTATAGTGGTTTGGCTTCCTCTGATTGGCCCAACTCATCTACAGGCAGTTCACAAGCTCTCCTAATTAACCATCCCATCCTAAAAAGGACGTGGTTTTGATAAAATAGCCTAAAATTAAAATCATATGCCATTTGAATAGTGCAGTCTTTTAAACTGTGTCCTCAAAATAAAAGTATGGTATTTAGTATTTATAGTATTTTAGTATTTACAGTATTTATACAGTACTGTTCAGTTTTTGAAGTTCAATGATGTTAAGGTCGGAACACCAGCGACTCTGTCCCGTGTCCATTTCTCAGTAAGGGCCTCCTGACAGCTGCGCATCCTTTCAGACCGGTGATGTTGAGTTGTCTTCTCGCGGTGGGAGGATGGACAGCAGTACGTTCAGTGTATATACAGTATAGGCAGGTTTATCGGTTAGTCTCTGTTCAGGCTTTGATTCCTTCATGAATTCTGCATGAGCTTGACCTTTCACTTCAGCTTATTGGCCAGTGAAGGCACCCTGCTGGCCTACCTGCTGCCAGGCACAGTGAGCTACAACCCCCGCCCCCTCCACCTCTTCCTCACACACTCTTTCTCAGGAGCGTATGGACAGGAAGTGTCTGGACCACCTGCTGTGTTTTACTCGGCTTTAAGGCCAGCACTGTTCCCGGCACACACGTACATGTACTTTGACAGCGGTATGAGAATTACATGGTATCTAAAACAGTCAGAAGCATTCAGCTGCTTGTGTTATGATAAGGTAACCCGGGCATGATGTATGCAAGTCTGCTTCTCTGGCTAATGTAGCTAAGTTATCTCTGTGAGGTTCACTGCACTTTGACAGTCAGCTGTGTTCCCTGACCACTGCTCGCCCGTTTAGAAGGTGATCCCCTATGAACTAGCTAGAGTGAGTCACTGTAGGATTGGGTCTGCCATCAGCCCAACACAAGAGGAAGCGGTACTGCCGCCGCCCACTATCGGCAAGACTCCTCTACCAGCAGCAAAGTGGCATTATAGAAGCAGCACTGGCGTCACTTCAGCCGCTGGGGCTGCTCCTGGCAAGCAGGGATCTATACGGGTAAGAACTGAAGAGGGAGGAGGAGGGACTGTGCACTCACTGGTGATATGCTGCCCCCTGTTGTTTGAAGTAAGAATACATCGGATTGCGTCTTTGAAATGGCTCCTTTAAAGGGCTCATATCCTACATTCTTTTCTTGAGATCCACTTCATAATGAATTCCTCATTACCTTTTCCAGTCTCTCTCTATTCCTTTGTTCCCTTTGGCTGTTTTTCCTACTCTGCCTTCAAGACTGGCCTGAGATAAAAAGCCCTGGCTCATTTAAAAACTCTTCTACGCTGAAACCCTCTTTGTAACTTCAGTATGACTGGGCAGGGCCAAACTACTACCGAGTCATGAGGGTGTGTTTCAGTGTGATGGTTGGCATGGCATCACGAATCGGCTGTTTACAAACTACACCCGTCTCTTCGATTTATGGAAAGAGAGGAGAATTCGGTGTTCTTGCGTCTCGTCCTTATTTTTCTTTGTTGATGCACCAAAACCAGTACGAGCTCCTCTCTGCTGGCGGACTGCTGTTTGTTTGTTTGTTTGTGCCGTACTGTTGACAAAGATTTTGCGCCTCTGGTGGGTGTGCAGCGCTATACGCAGTCACTTAGAGCCCCCCGAGCCCCAACAGGAGCCCCACAAGTGTGCGGCTGTAATGTTGTTTGTATAAGAGATTTTCTTTGGAGGAAAAAAAATCACATGACTTTGATTCCAAAAGTTTTTATTCTCACACAGATTCAACAGTTAAATTCATTTATTTTTATTTATTTTATATTATTCTCTCTCTCTCTCTCTCTCTCTCTATCTATATATATATATATATATATATATATATATATATATATATATATATATATATATATATATATATATATACACACACACATACCTGCCTTGTTGGTCTGAAGTCAGAAACAGTAGCCCGTCAGTTGCTTAACAATTTGTTTGTCCCGTCCAGGGTTTTTCAGGCTGTGGGCCGCGAAACACCCTTTAGTAGTCTGTGGGCCTGGACTCAGGTGGATGCACTAGTTATAGTGGACTGGGAATATCATATATAATAATATCAGTGTCATATTTAGCATTATATTACAGTTTATTACATATAAAATATTTAATTTAAAATCTATTGAATTAATCTGAAATTATCTGCTCCTGCGTTTGAATTTGTAATAACTGTATTTTTTAACCAAATTTATTGTGAATTATTTTATAAAATAGGATTTGAGTTTTCTGGTGAGCCGCTATGCTTTGTAGGCATTATGAGTTGGACCGTGAGGCGGAGACGGTGGAGAACCCCTGCTCTAATTCTGCATTAGTGGTCACAGAGTGCTGGCCACAGGGTCGCAACAGATAACCATCACTGTGGGACCATGTGGGAGGGTGGGGTTTGATTCCCCGTACTGGGTTACTACGCTGTGCTACACCAATAGCACCACACTGACCCACCTGTAATACGATTAACCGGTCTGGATATGAGCGTCAGCTAAATGCCGTAAACGTAAAACACTCAAGAGAAACACTTAGAGTTCCAAATGGGGGTGTGTGTGTGGGGGGGCGGGGTTTATAAGCAGACTGGGCGATGAGCAGCCCAGGGCAGCCAGGTGGAAAACATCTATTCAGTCCTCAAGGAGAGACGCACAGCTAGACTGTGATGGGGATTTTGGTTGACTGGGGACATGTAAGTGAGATGTCATCAGAGAGTATCAGCGTCTCATGGAAATGGAGTCCAGGAGAGATCGTGCGCTGGTGTTCAGGGAGAGAGTGCCGCGGAGGTGTAACGCAGAAGCCTAAGGCTGCTTCACATACCTGTTGCTGTAGTACGTTTTTTTTAAGTATTTTAAGTATGTTATGTATAAAGTGTGTATAAAGTTAACCAGACGTGGCAGCAATTGCATTTTACCTAGAACAGGAAGACCTGACTTGTATGCATTTACCATACGGGGTCCGGCGGCCCCATCCTGCAGGCGAATGTTTCCATCAGGCTGCCTACATGGTTATAGTGATCAAAACGCAATTTGGAGATACAGGCGATAAGCTGACCCATCCTGGATCTGGTCAAACCATGACACATTCTTCTTACATTTAGGGGACTGGGTGGTTAAACACGTGTAATAAAACCTGTGGTGGGACACAAGGGTCCTCTCTTTGGACTGAGTGGGAGCTGGACGCGGTCGGCACTGAGACTTGGGTTGAGTTCAGACTAGCACTGAACACTCTGGCCTGGATGAGCCCCTGGCTTAGGACGAAGATGTGGAGTGAACTGCAGTCATGGGTGCCTTAGAAATATAAACTAACTACTACCTCCAACATCATCCAGAGCCTTCAGTCTCCTGACTCCATCCTTCTGGGCAAGCAAGAAAGAAACTACACTGTGAAGCCCAGAAAGCGACAGGAAGGCATTTTCCTAAATCAAGTAAATAAATGAAAACCTTAGTTACCGAATCGCCTCATCATGCAGTAAATGGTTAGCACCCTGTATCTGTTTGAGTTCTGGGCTGTATGGGGAGCAGTGCTTTGGGAGGTCTGTCTCGGTGCTCGGCTCTTTGAGAGTTGATGGCTGTTGTGTCGTTAGGCCTGCCTTTAGCTGGTTACCTGTAGTTTGGCATCCCCCACCGCTGTGTTGTTCCTGACATCATCACACTGCTTCCTTGGCTTTCTCCCCACGACCAATTACAGGATAACGTTTCTGTTTGGATGAAGGCTCTCCTCACGCCCAGCACCTTGCCTTGTAGTGTCATGTAGATGCTTTCTTTCAGGCTGTCCTCCTCAGAAACCTGAGCTGAAAGTGTGTGATACAACAGCTCTTGGATTTGAGCCAGTGAGTTTTAATGTGTTGAGGTGCGATGAAATAAACAGGTGTCTATTGCTTCCACAGAATTAAAATAAAGTACGTCAACACAGTTATTACCTTTCAGTTGCTTACTGTTTCATATAAAGCCCTGTTTGGGGCGTTAGCATGTGTCCAAATATGTCCAAATCCTTTATTTTCCCAAAAGATAATTTTATAAATATATAACTGCACTGCATATCAAATTGTTTAGCACTAGGGCTTCATGTGGACAAATTTTTTTAATTAATTTGCCACCAAAAACAAAAAATAGGTTGTCCTACTGTTCTACCATATACTAGCCAGGCAAACTCTTAAGGTTATCTAGTTGTGTAAAACTGTAAATAGTTGTAAATTGTAAATTAACTGTAAATTATAGTTAATGTCATGATGAAAATAAAAATATGCAAAATACTATTAAAAATAGATTAATTTAAAGCTATTCAAAACACAGGAAAGCTAAGTGTGTCATTATGTGTGTAATGTGTAATTATTATAATCATACTTATTTCTTAAAAATTAGCAAAACAAATATACGTTCAGTACTTCTACGGGCGCCTGAGTGGACGTATACATTTGAAATGAGTCTAAAGTGGTAAAACCATTCAATCAATCAGGTGTTGTAACCAGAGCAGCACAGTTCAATTAACACACCTAATTAAGAGCTTTAATTACACTGAGACGTCAAATTCACACAGATATGAATGTGGTTATGACGTCAGATATAGAAAAACACATAACGCCCTGTTTAAACCGTGTCTTTGAGCTGCACATCTCTACTGTAGTAAAGTGGAGCTAGTCATGGGTGGGGGTGGAGTAATTTGTGGGTCACGTGTGTGGAGGTGTGTGGTAATGAGTGTTGTTGGAACATGCTTTTTGCAGTTACAGTACATTTTTTGGAGTGAAACTGAACCTCTGTGGTTTAGTGGAGACGGGCGTAATGACAGCTATGGAGTTTCATAGGGGGAAAGCACCACCTGTACAGCACCACACCGCAGACACTTGTTTCCACATTTAGTCAGGACATCATGTATATATGCATGATATGCCCTGCCCCTGTAAGACGGTCTGCCGTCGTGTGTTCAAAGCTGTGATATAATGCCATGATGGTGTTAGGGGCTGGGATTATTTGGGGCTTGGTGTTGTGTATACGTGGGAATAAGATTAAGATCTAAGATGCTAATAATGTAGAAATGATGAAAAATTAGGACGGCTAATAATGAAGAAACAGGGTTAGGGCTCAGCTAGCATTAGCCTAGTGTCGGCTGTTAGCTTCCATCAGGGCCAGACTGACTGAAAGTTACATAATGCAGACAAGCCCACCTTGCCGCACACACACACACACACACACACACACACACACACACACACACACACATGAATTATTATTATTAATAATAATAATAATAATAATAATAATAATAATATTATTATCAGAGGCCTGGATGTACGTAGTGTTCAGGGGCCTATGCCCTGAAAGCTAGTCTGCAGTATTGTGGTATTACCTAAGCTTGGGTTTACAGGTGAGGAGAATGAGGTTAGTGAGAGTGTTAAGGGAATCCTGAAGCTATACTGTGCGCTCAGGTGCTAAAGAAAACCGCTCGGCGTCAGTTTGGTTCACGCTAACTCGTTAACTCGTTACATGATGTGCAGTGGTTTCTGCGTGGTCATGTTCATGCTGTACGTGTGTCTAAAGGTCTCTCTGTAACCCACTCTCCATCTGATGGAGAACACTGCTGCCGGATTAGCATCTCATTAGCATCTCATTAGAATTTCATCACCATACCCCAGCTCAGGACTGTAGTTCCATTCAGATTCCTACTCCTCACCTTTCCCTTTCTCTCTCACTAGCTGGGTTTTTTGGTGTTTGGTGAATCCACGTTTTTTAAATTTTCACAGTAACAAATTAGGTGGTGTTGGTAAAACCTCAGATGGTGTAGACCGCCAGACTGTTGAGGCTGCCCTGAAACAAGCGAGAGGTTTAACTTGGTTTTTGCTAGAACTAGAATTATTTTTACGGCCGAGAGAATCACCATTGTGTTGCGCAGCGTGTAAGGTAGTGGGTTAAATGTGTGGCGTCAGTGTAACACCAGTGTTGTGTATATGAGGTATGCCAGGGAGTAGGATTAGGAGGAGTAGAATCAGAGTCCTCTGGGCTGATCCGTCTGTCTAGGTCTGGCTTTTACTAGTTGAGATCTAAAAGAGAGAGAAGGGATGAAAGACAGTCTGGAGGCTAATGGGAAAACAATGAAAATCCAATAGCAGAGTGTCCATCTCTGCCAATGGTATTTATTAAAGGGCGCGCTATGAGCTGTGAGCTTATCGGTGTCATCCCCATCTCGCAGACGTTCGTGGTTTTTCCTAATGCCAGAAGTCGCTGAACCTCAGTCCCATTTCAAGCCTGCATGCAAAGAAATCAATCCATCTCAAGCCAAAAGCTTTGGCTAGTCTTTACCCATCTCCAGTCGAATAGGCGAATAAGGAGCCTGCAGCCTCTGATAGTACTCTACAGTGCTCTTTCTGTGTGAGCCGTTTTACTTTTATAGAATTAAATGCACTAAGACGTTTATTTTTTCAGTTTCCTGGAAACATTAGGTCTACTCTAAGGTGTGGTGGTGTTCTGATCGGACTGTACAGGCAGTGTCTGATTTCTCACGGTTCCATATTTGGACAGTTGTGTAATATACAGAGGTGCCGCAGTGGGTATCACTGTCACCTCACAGCTAGAAAGGCGGGGTGCCCAGGTGGGTGCCCAGGCTTCTCTCTGTGTGGATGTGCATGTTGTTCCCGTGTCTGCATGGCTTTCCTCCCACAGTCCAAAGACACGCTGGTCTGGTGAAGTGGAGATGCTAATGCCCCCCCAGGTTAGAGTATGTGTGTGCATCTGGGTGTCTATCCTGCGATGGACCGAGGTGGCATGTCCCCCCCTGACCCAGTTGCTGTCCTGGGGATGAGGCTTCCTTTTGGTTGTGTCCATTGTCAGTTGTGTACCTGTTTGTGAACAGCTGTGTTGAATTGGTGGGGTGGGTTGGGGCAGTTGGGGATTTCTTGGAAAGGGTGTGGGGGTAAGAGGGGCTGTGCTAAAGGTTGGCTTAGACCTGTTGTCTGATCGAAACTGAGTGTGTGATGCCAAAGACCTTTATCTTGTGTGTGTGTGTGCGGTGTGTGTGTGTGTGGGCTGGGTGATGTGAGAGTACTGGATGGTAATGGGGGGGTGTGTGGGCCGGCCAAGGGAGAGAGATGCTATTATCGCGCACACACACACACACACACACACACACACACACACACACACACACACACACACACACACACACACAAATCCACCTGACTTCTAAAGTGCATTTAATAGTCCAGCTTATAAGAAACAAACTGCCCTCATAAAGAACGAGGACAGAGTAACGCTGCGTGCGGGCGCGTGTGTGTGGGGTGGGGGTGTGAGATGAATGATGATGCATATGATTTAATGGTGTCAAAGTTAAAGGGGAATTTCACAGAATCACAGTGGCAGGGATAAGATCCAGGAGTTACCACACGGAAGCGTATCAGTAAAATGAAAAAGCAATATGTAAATTAGCAGTGTGATTATATATATCTATATATATTTAGCTTATTTTTCAATTAACAAAGCCAATGGTGCAATTTCCAAATCGCTTTGCCCCAGACTGAGCCCAGGACACAGGAATATGGCATTGCATAGAGCACAGAGATCATTGTCCTGAGTGTCTTGCTGTTTTCTTTAATAATGCAGCATCACATGCTTTACTAGAGAGATCAATGACATCTTCATTATACCTTTAATACCATTAGTGCATAATCACATTAAGCATGAGCGTGCAGTTCTGGAAATACAGTTTCATTCAAATTCTACTTCTTGCATGTCACATGGGACAAGAGGAGGAGGAGGCAGGATGCAAGCGCAAGTCTTTAATGAAGAACCAATAAGATAAAACAAAAACCACAGACGCTACAAAGACCAAAAACCCGGGATACACAATAACCAACATGGAGACACCCAGCAAGAACAAAGGGAACAACGGGGAGTATAAACAAACAAGGACTAACGAGGAACACCTGGGAAGGGGCGGAGCTACAAACTAAGGGCAGGTGAGGGGCATGGCAAGAGGGCGGAGACAGGAGGAGCAATAACCAAAACAAACAGAAGCACATGGACCAGGACAAGAAACGGCACATGGAAGGGACAAGACGGGACGTGACATCGCAAAACATCCTAGGCCTGGTGTAAGTTACACGCCACAGGGGCTGATTTTCCATTGCATGGTACTGACTCTACTCAGCTCTGCCCTCCTATTTTGGTTACCTGGGTCTATTTGGTGATGGTATCACCTCCGTCCCAAGCATGCTAAGCCAATGCTAAAAAGTGCTGGACACTACTGATTGGTCAGAGAGGATCATCACTCTCACTCTCAACACATTACCAATACCAATTCTACCCACAGGGTTCATGAACACGTGCTCCAAGGAGAAGCTATAGCAAAGTGGAGCGCTCCTACTCCTCCCGAAGGAAGGCGTAACCATGGACCGAGAGGCTGTACTGTATATACTGTACATGATAGGCATCTTATCCAAAAGAATTAAGAATTTGATCAGTTCTTGCAGTTGGAGGCAGAGGTAGTGTTGGGTGTGCTTCCCAAGGATCCTTATTGGTACAGTGTAGGGTGTTTACCCATTCTACAGCATGGGAGGCGGCGGTGTTACCCACTACCCAACACAACCTCAGCTGTAACCGTGGAACGTGCAGCTACTGTTGCTCTCAGTCTCACATCACTCAACAGTGATGAAGATCGGAAGCTTAGCCTATTTCCACGTCCCAGTGATGTTCAGTTCATCATCACTCACTCATCGTTTAAGCTGCTTACCCTCCTGGGTCACAGGGGGTGCGGGATCTTATCCCAGTGTTCTTTGGGATGAGGGCAGGAGACACCCTTGCCTGTCCATCATAGAGCGTGAGGTCATGTGTGAATGTATACTAATTATGTTTAATGAAGTTCATTGTGTCCACTCATAGGGCTGTGTAGACCTTAATGATGCTGCATGTGTGTATGTGGTGTATAAGGCTGGATGATGATGATGGTATGCGCGCGTGTGTGTGTGTGTGTGTGTGGATGATATATGGCTGTAAAGGCAGTGTGTGTGGCTGTGTGATGGATTAAAGCACTTTGTAGGACAATTACTGTCTCAACACCCACCCACACACACAGCCACACACTCACACATACACCGACATATGCTTCACCACCCCCACTCTATAGATAGGGGACCGCCTGCATGCTGAGGCTGCTGTCTGAGACACACAAGCCAGTACCAGTCTACTCATGCACACAGGCACATGCCAGCATCAGGTTTTGGCATGTGGGTGGATCTGAATGTGATTTAGATCAGGTTTAGATCAGAACCGTTTGGATCTGGTTTGGGTGCCTTTATTTGTTTGGGTGTGTTTAGATCTGAGTGGATCTATCTGATCCCAGTCCATCTGGACTGAATCTGGTTTGGCTGTTTTATGGATTTGGGTTAATTTGGTTTGGGTCTGGATAAATCAGGGTGGATTGGATTTGATCCAGATTCGGGTCCAGGGCGATGGATTTGAGGGAACTGGGTTTGCGTTGATTAGGTGAATGTGTTTTGGATCAGGCTAGAGTCTGATTAGGATCTGGGTGGATCTCAGCTGAACCTAGAGTGGATCTCATTAGGATCTGGGTGGACTGGAAGGCTGGGGGTTTGCTGGTGAATGTTGGAACACTGTAAATGAATTCTGCTGCCTCTGGAACGGATGAATATTTAATGAGAGAGAGAGAGAGAGAGAGAGAGAGAGAACACGAGATGGGAGAGACAGAGAGAGGGACAGAGAGAGAGAGAGAGAGAGAGAGAGAGAGAGAGAGAGAGAGAGAGAGAGAGAGAGAGAACACGAGATGGGAGAGACAGAGAGAGGGACAGAAAGAGAGAGAGAGAGAGAGAGAGAGAGAGAGAGAGAGAGAGAGAGAGAGAGAGAGTTATAGCCATCATTATAGCCTCCTCTTTTGCCCTTGAGAGAGAGAGAGAGAAAGAGACCTCATTCCAACACTCCGTCCTCTTCCTCTCCTAATACTGCCTTCTTTTTCTCTTTCCCTGCTTCAAATATCAATCTCTCTCTCTCTCTCTCCTTTTTTTTTTCTGGCCTTATACCCTCGTTTCATCTCACCGCCCCTCACCTTTTTACACCTTCTCTTTCTACTCTCTCACAGAAACTCGCAGAGCCCACTCCAGTGCTCTCATTCAGCATCGTCTTCTCTCCCAGACTGCTGATCTCCTGCACCATACAAAATGAGTAGTAGCTCTGGGCATGTGACTCCTGTCAGTGTCTTTTAGTCCAAGCAGGTTTGGAATTTCACTGCTCCCTTAATTATACAACGTTCATGTGGTGTAAAAGGCAGTTTGATGGTTTCAGACAGGCTGAGTTGTGATTCCATCACGTGGATCTGGATCAGATCTCGGTGGATTATACCAGCCTGAATCTTCTCATGCAGCTCCCTCAGATAGGGGTGGAGGTGGAGTGACACCAGGCCTTCTGGACGTGGACGCTGACCCTGGTACCTCCACATACAGATTCATTAGCCTGCCCCGCCAAGGCAGAGCAGGACTCATCACTGAAGATGACCCGCTGTCATTCTGAGTCACTCCATCCCAGTCTGGCATGACCCCACTGCAGACACCGAGGTGGTGTTAAGGCCAGTCCACCTAACAATCTAAAGCATGTAGCGCTGCACCGTGCAGCTGTTTGCCAGGGATGCTGGCACTATCAGGATAACTACATATAGGATGCGTTATCAGACAGTACTGCTTGGAGGAAAGTCTCTGTACATTAATTACATTTTTGGCTTTTGTGCTGAAGTTATAAAGTTATAACTCATTTTTGGGCAGCAACTATGGGAAATACTGTACATGTTGTCGCTGTCCGAAGAAAAACAAGTATCTCCAAAATGGTAACTTTACAGGAGAGGACAAAAAGGAACCAGACGTCTTTCCAAACACTTTTGGGCCATCTCTGTGGGTCCATTCTTCATGAGATTCTCATCCAGTGTAAACGGCAGCAGCTGTGGTCAAATGGTGCATAAAAGTACAAATGGACAAAAATGGAGATACATGTTTTTCATTGGGCAGCAACGATGTGCTGTAGATTCTTACAGATATAGATTACAAACCTCACATCCCCATCCATCCTTTATATAATTTGGAATATGCCTGTTGCCCTGTACACTGCATGTTTCATGATAATGGACATAAAGAAATGGCCCAAACTGGGAAAACATCTGATTACACTGGCTTACATTAAATGTGAAAGTTAGCATTTTGGAGACACACGCTCTTAATCTGACAGCAGATATATATATATATATGGGTTGATAAAAGGTATAGCTCTACAGCCAACATTGTGTTAAAACATGCTATAAAAAATGAGTGTGTGTGAGTGTGCACGTGTATGTTAGTGTGTGTCTGTGTGTGCACGTGTGTGTCTTTGTGTTAGTGTGTGTGTGTGTGTGTGTGAGAGCGTTTGTGTGTGAGTGTAAATCATACTCCACAGGCTTTAAGATTGCAGCCTCCATGCAGAGATAAGACGCACCAAACTCCCACAGAGAGATGCACTTGCCAGCTGTTACACACATGCATACATGTCCCGTACATTGACACACACACACACACACACACACACACACACACACACCTCTTTTGTGATCTCTCCTTTTAATTCCTCATGCTCATCTCTCTGTTGATTTCTCATATTCCTTCCCTCCTACCTGCACTGACGACATGAGCTACTCGTGGCTCAGAGTTGGGGCAGTGGGGAAACTAAAAACAGACAGAGGTGATCTGAAAACAGACGGAGGTTGGGAGATGGAACTGTGTACAATTGCACAATATCACCAAACGTCTTTGAAAGTGATTTTCCCCCATGCTTGCTTGATATAACACTTCACAATCCATCTACCTAATCTCTTTATATAAACACAGACCTGTAAACACTGATCCATCTCTAGATTTATAAAAAATATGACTACTGTTAACTATTTTTCAACAGTGTTCAGGCACCCTTCTATTCATTTAATAGTTTTCCTATTACCCTGCTGGTTGTATATCCCCACTGTCCTGATGTTTTGGAATAAGCATACGTTTACTAAAAACTTTAATTTATTACTTTTACTTTTTAAATTAATAAAACCGTATAAGACACTTTATAAATTACTGTTGGGATTTAAAACCAAATTCCAATTTAAATCTGGCGACCGGGCAGAGACCCTTGCCACGTTGGAAGCCCACACATGTGGCTAAAGGATGTCCTGCACATATCGCTGAGTTGATGACGGTCCTCATATCGCTACGAAGCCGCTACTAGTCGACTAGTTCCCCAGATCATCACCCCAGCAGTGGGCTGTTCTAGGGCAGGACTGAAGAGCTCACCACGAGGCCTCCACACTTGAACTCGACCATCATCTGATCCCGACAGAACATGGA
Source organism: Prochilodus magdalenae (assembly GCA_024036415.1). Classification (NCBI taxonomy): domain Eukaryota; kingdom Metazoa; phylum Chordata; class Actinopteri; order Characiformes; family Prochilodontidae; genus Prochilodus; species Prochilodus magdalenae. The sequence continues at coordinate 10,793 of JAMWET010007067.1, read as the reverse complement.
CTCATCTCTGAAGACTATATGGTTCCTACCAGTCCAGGTTTCTCATTCAGAGCACCACTAGGGTGGTGCTGTCAGGACACGTAATGGCCACCATGACACCAGATTTCCTCCTGCTAAGCGTCTGGGACTGGTCCGAGCAGACACATGGGTGTGTAATGAAGGTGTTGCCTGTGTCTGGACGGTGGACAACTGTCTGAGCCATCCAGAGACTGCTCTCTTGTAACCAGACCACACCTGTAATCATTTACCTGTGTAACTGTTTGGCGAGTTGGGCATGTAACAGATCATAAGAAGATGTATCGAAAGCTTGTTAGCTTTAGCGCAGTGCTGTCTGAGGGACAGGTGGGCCTTCAGGGGTTTCAGTATTGGTTTCTGTTGACCACATGTATAACCCAACTAGCCCGACAGCTGTAACTACCCTCGGGCCACACTGGTTGCCCAACTGGGACCCACATCTTTAGCCTACCTGAGGCCCACAACTGTAATCAACCTACAACTGTAACCCAGTTGGGGCCCAAATACAGCCGGTCTGAAGGTCCAGTCCACACCCATGCCCAGATAAAACCCTCAGGTCCAGTTAAACCGCACGTGAGACCCGAGCATTCAGCTGTATTACCAGCTGACAGCGAATGAATTTTCAGTTCTGAACTGTAGAGCTTCACACAATGAGCTGGTTATGTGTACACTCTGTAGTTTTACACTCACATCAAGGAGCATCTTTTTATTATCACATAATAATAAAACAAGCCGTTTATATCTCTCTACAAACCCAAGGCCAGCTGCAGAAGAAGTTAAAAGGCTGTTCCACCTCTCAAAGTAATTGTCCTCCCCATTTGCCGTCTCCACAGCTTGTTCCTAGTGTGCGGCAGCGGCAGACAAAAGGCCGGATGAGCGCAGCATTGTTCAAGGAGGGAAAATCAGGAAGAACTAACGTTCCTTTAGAAAAATCTCACTTTTAAAACACTTACAGGGCTCCCGCACACAGTTCCGCACACAGCTGCAGTAGAAGGATAGTTACTCACTAATCCAGGGTCATCACTTTTTACCCCACAAATGGTGTGGGTCACCGAAGACATGTTGGGTGGCTGAGTGTTGCTGGTAACTCACCAGCCACTGCAATGCACTGATTTGTACAGAAGACAATAACCAGGATCCGAAATGTCCAGGTTAGTGTCTTCGCTGTGGATTTATTCATTCTAACTTTATCATGACACTTTGGTGAAATAGTGACTGTGAAGTTACTGGTGTTGTACCTGACTGAACCAACAGCCAAAGCTGCGGACACTCAGTGAGCTGTGATGTCCTCCACGAGTCACCCCGTCTAGGGTGTTTCCTGCCTTTTGACCAAGGAGCACTGGGATAGGCTCCAGCACCCCAAACCTCAGTCGGCTTGGGATGCTGGAGAAGTACCCGCATTCAGTTGGCGTGCAGGGCAGAGTAGCCAGGGTGGAGTAGCTACCCTCAGTCAGCAGGCAGGGCAGCCAGGGTGTAGCAACCACGTTCAGTCGGCATGCAGGACAAAGTAGCTGGAGTGTAGCAACCGCATTCGTCGGCGTGCAGGGCAGAGAAGTCAAGGTGAATCTAAGGTAATCTGTCCTTAAACAATAAAAACTTCGGAGTATAAAGTGCTATCATGTGACAGGAGGGGCCAAATCGGTTATTTTAAATATTCTGTTCATAATTATAATTCAATTTTTAAAATGATTTTTGATTTAAAATCTTACATATGGCCTCTTTAAACAGAGGATTATGAATGATTAGATCTGGAAGATGGACAGAATGAGAGAGGACAAAGAAGCTGATGACTTCATTAATAACCCAGGAGACAATTAAATAATGAACGCTGAGACAAATGCAAGCATATGTGTGTAGCGGAGGAGGATGTGCCGCGTGGCAGCGTGTGAGGGTGATGTGTGAGCGGTGTGATTGATGAGCAGTTCAGGTGGATTTGTGCGAGTGTGTGTGAGATGTTGACGGTGAGTGAAGCCGAACGTAATAGACGGTGACAGCTCTCTCTCTGACTTTAATTACTGACCATCAATTACATTACTGCCCCAAACCCTCTCCATTACCGAGCGCCGCGCCGTGTGTGTCTGAGTGGAGGGAGAGACAGTACTCTCAGGAAAATTCAGATTTCAATTAAGTCTTACTTTCACTTACAGTGATATATGTCTATAAATATTATAGATAATACGCCTATTATTATTATTATTATTATTATTATTACTACTAGTTTTTGTTGTAGAGTATAAATAAATTACTACATCATTATTGCATGCTTAACACCAGAAACAACAACAACAACAACAACAACAACAACAACAACAACAACAACAACAACAACAACACTTTATTATTATTATTATTATTATTATTATTATTATTATTATTATTAATAATTACACAAATTGGCATAAAAAAACAATACAAAAAGTAATTAAAAAAAAACACCACACCTTAACAGTCTTGGACTGGTGTGGTCTCTGTGAGGTCCTGTAGTCAGACCCAGGCGGTTCCTGTGGGGTGTTATGGTTGGACTGTGGTGGTTCATGGAGAAACCACAGTGAAATGAATCTTAAAATATTGAACAGATGATCTGAATCTGAGTTGAGGGCATGCTGGGCACAATAGTGTAAACATTTAGACACAAATAAAAGATGACCACAGTGTAACAACAGTGCAAAAGTGTTGACGTATTGCAATTTGTTGCCATACCACCCACCCAACCTGACGAGGGTGTACCTGAAGGCCTCAGGCTCTGTGGTACACGCTCCGATTCTCCTAATACATATTTTTTAAAAACATCCGACGCAGATCTGATTGATCCAACAACAGGACACTGGGGTGTGTGGGAAGGGAGTCTAGTGGAACACCTTCGCCGACACACTACAAACGGTGTTTACCAACCACTTCTCTAATGTAGAACTTTGGGGAAACCACTAGACAGGTAAACACAGCAGACTGCTGGGCTCCAACTGCATCCGTGCTGTACAGGCGAGATCTGTTACGCGTTAGATTTTTAGATATTAGATCTTTCAGTCTGTACTGTGGACGGAGACGGGGGAGATGAGAAAGCATGAGGTATTTAGCACACAGGGGAAGTTGTCTTCCACATTTATCCCCTCTGTGAAGAGAAACATCCACACAGACACACTGTGTGAACACAAACACTAGGGGGCAGTGAGCACACTTGCCCAGAGTGGTGGGCAGCCCTGATCACGGCATCCAGGGAGCAACTGGGTTAGGATTAGAATATAGACACAGGAATTTCCATAGTAAAATAGAAGTACACCACATTCCGTGACAAACCACATACACACACACTAGGGGGCAGTGAGGAGCCCTATCCCAGGTACCCGGGGAGCAGTTGGGGGTTAGGTACCGTGCTCTGAACGTTTGTGTGTGTTTATGTTTTGGCAGATTGGGAACCTGGAGGGGCATTACACGCTCCGAGGCAACGCCAGCAGCCCAACACTGGAACACATACTGGCGCGCAACGTTGGGGTGAGTGGATAAATGTATGACCTGTCTGACCTTTGACCTCTTTAGGAAACTTACACCCTGTCACTAGAAGCAGTTTCTTACAGTAGCTTCTTCAGTGGCATAGGTTGGTCACAACGTTGATAGGGACAGAACAACCCGCTCATCAAACAACAATCAGGGCATTCCAGGTGATCATGTGATCCTTCATACAGCTCTCTCACTTTTAGCCAATCAAATGCTAGCATGCATAAGTTAGTCGTATTGGAGATGTGGATGCTGCAAAGCACATCGGAGTTATCTAATGCCAGCTTTAAACGGGTGATGTAGGTGGTGCGAGGGTGTGTGTGCTGGTTGTGGGGGTGGTAGCTGGACATAGTAAAGGTACACTCATCATCAAAACAATAGCTGTACAAACAGCCGCACCCACAACTTCTGAGACATTCACACTCAGCCGTAGATGTGATGTAGGCCAGGACGGGTCTTATCTCTGTACCTGACTGACCCAACACCACCTTTACAGACATATAGCGAGCAGTGGTGTCCTCCATCAGTCATCCTGTTAGTGCAGCACCATCAGCAGACGGCTGCACCACGCAGGACTACATGCACACAGACCGTTACCACGACTGTCCTTAACACCACGTCACCGTCACCAAAGACTGCAGTGGTGTCGTACCAGACTGTCATGGAGTGACTCAGAATGTGGTGGACACGCCCAACGAATCCGTGTGTGGAGGCACCGTGGTCAGCACCAAGATGAAGGGTTTGTTGTCACGCGTCCAGAAGACCTGGTGTCCCTCCACCTCCACCCCTACCACACCATCTACAGGAACTGTGTGAGGATGTTCAAGCTGCATGGGATGGATTATCACAGGACTCCATCAGGAACCTCTACAGCTCCATACCGAGACGTCTGGCGTGTTGGGTTAGCGAACACGGCGGCCCGACGCCATACTGAGAGACAGACTTCTGTATGTGTAGCTCAATAAATATTGATCATATCAGTCTAAATTTATCATCAGTTATTGATCCTGGTCACCTTTATCTTCCTTCCCCACACACCTGCACTCCCACACCTCCTTCTGGGGGCAGATATTATTTTGACGATGAGTGTACGTGATTAATGTTCTCCTGATTCTCAAAACACCTCTCACACGTTATTCGGAAGTTAAGCGGGACCTGAGTTAAGGGAGCGGTCCATTTCCTGGGAAACCTCTTCCTCTCTAACCTACATGGAGCTGTACCGCTCTGCAGACAAGCGTCTATTTTGAGTTGAGCCACAAATACTCCGCGTATGAACGTCTGTGCCGGTGAGTTTAAGCTTCAAGAGCACCAACTTTTCACTGATCACTGAATTTCCAGTGACAGCATGTGACATCTGTCATAACACAGCATAACACTATGTCAGTGCAGCAGGTTCAAGACTTACCAGCAGGTACGGCTCTCCCGGCAGGGCAGTTAGTAGGGTGTGTGTGGATAGTGGTTGGGTGTGCAGTGGTCAGGTTGTATCTACCGCACACTGGTTAATATGCAGATCAGGTTGTACAGATGATTTCTGAAATGGCACCAGGCCATTTAACACTGCTGGCTCTGCTCCACCAACCCCCACCTTTAGGTGTCTACACACTTTAGCATCTTCATCCTCCTCAGATCTATAAAGAGGGAAGGAGAGAGAGAGAGAGAGAGAGAGAGAGAGAGAGAGAGAGAGAGAGAGAGAGAGAGAGAGAGAGAGAGGGTGGGAGTAAATGGAGGAGTGAACCCGGTGTCTACACCTAATCCCACTACAAACCGTGCAGTAACATTCACCTTATGAGTTTACTGTTTATCAGATGCATATCATTAACGTGGTAGTCTCTTGCATGTCTCTTGCAAGATGCGCATTTTCATCATGCATGCATATGCATGCTAATCCCTGCCAACTCGACGTTGTATTTAATAGTCTATAAATAATTGAATAATTGAGTTTAATTGAGTAATCTAGTTTACTGAAGTGGCTACTAAAGCCATAGATTATACAGTAAGAATGATCGGTTGAATTGTCTACAGTTCAGGATAAAGAGCATACTGTTTGGGTCATCCATCTGCTCCACCCGTTTTTTTAATGATGTGTTATGCTTCCTCCTTTCATCATTCTCTCATCGGTGGATGTTCAGACAGTCTTCTCCAGTTGTTAAATTTTAAACAATGGGCAGAGCCTGGTTTCCACACAATTTGCTCCACTTGGGTTCCACTGTATGGTACTGGCTTAGCTTGGCTCTCTCTTTTTGAAAAGCTGGCACAGAAACACTGCAGACTGCTGATTGGCTTAGAGAAAATCAAACTGGTCATAGAGAATCAGTACCCTCACCCATAATACATATGCTACTGTGGTTAGCATACCCGCTAAGAACCGCACAAGAGGGTTAGGCTGTATCATGGAATGAAAAGGCACCATCATTTGGCATATAAAGCGCTTTTATAATCTTAATATTTATTTTTTTCCATTTATATAGGGACGTTTTCTTGCCCAAAACTGACTTTGTCAAATCAGGATATAAATAAAGCCGAATAAAATAAAGACAAAACAAAATGCTACCATTATAAATGAGTTTATTTATGTTATTATTATAAACACTTTACAAAGTATTTATAAGCCTATAATGAATACGCATTCAAGCTAACAGGAATGAAAATGAATGAATGGGGGTTCACTGTTGGACTAACAGCAGGTCACTGGTGCTCTTCTTATATATGTGTTGTATATGTTTATTAAATGATCTGTTTAAATGAATAACCATTTATCCAATATATGAAATCCTTTATATATGTAGTGTAATTCTAAAGTTGTACCATCAAAAAAAAAAAATAATAATAAAAAAAACACCACACACACACACACACACACACACAAACATTTAAAGCCCACAAACCTCCTAAATATATATACAACCAAAAAATCTTAATGAAACCTCCTAATCCAGTCTAATGAGCTCTTAGAGTTAGTTTGTGTTATCTGCCGTCATGTAATCCAGCAGCAAAGCAAAACAACTGTGCTAAACTGACAGACAGATTTCTGTAGGAATTGAGCCTCCAACATGGCGATCTCCACTCACCAATGAAAACCATGTCTCAGGTCGTTTTCTGTTTTTACCTTTAAACATCACGTGATCATATGAGCTGCTGTTTATACGCTGTGGAAATTCCATGATGAACTGACCAACGGACATGTCCCAAGATTGCTTGGAAAACAGTCTGGCTCCATTGACTTACACTCAGATTACATTGGAGAAACCAAAAATAAGCAGTGATGGAGAATCCTTAACATTTCTGTATCTGAGCATGGAGCAGTACCTAGCAGTCCCATAGGGTGAGCTGTACTCCATCAATGTCAATAAATATATTAGAGCAGGTGCTAAAAAGAGGTTCGGGACCAATTCATAGGACACCTGTTTTAGTGTGTCCTGGGTTTAATGAAACTGGAGATCCTCCAGATCGTAATTTCACAGATACGAGTGACCAGCAGGGGGAGCAGAGGAAAAGCGTGGGTTTAGAACTGCGCAGTGACATTGTTGGTGTAAGGTCAAAGTTTTGACTTTGCGTCTTATGCTGTATATAAAATAATAAAGAACTGAGCTACCTTAAGGTGAACCCGTTACTCAGCTACACACAGCCGAGAGACGTGGCTAGAGACGTGTGAAGAGTTGGAGTGGCCTTTGTAATCCTGATTTAATCATCCAACATCAGTACATGACCTCACTAATGGTGTTATGGCTGAATGCCATCAAATATTCACAGTAGTATTTTACATCTAGTGGAAGGCCTTCCTAGAAGACTAGGGACTGTTAGTGGATGGAACTCTGATGGACAGGTGTCTACAAACAACCAAGTGCATGAATAAGCAGTGATGAAAGAGTTTGCTGTGATTCAGCATCGCTTTGATTAGAGATACAAACTGTCTGTCCACGCTGCTCTGTCTTTAAAGGAGCGGTGTGTAAATCTCGAGGTGTGAAGTTGTGTATTGTAACCCACTTTTTCTCAGCCCTGGTCCTAGAGGTGCCCTGCCCTGCACCTTTTAGTGGATGCCCTGCTGTAACACACCCCTGGCACCCCCCTGCCGTTGCCTCGGTGTCTATCCCAATCTACTTTTGCTTCTTCATGTGGCTCTCAAACTTCTCACAACACATAAGCACCAGTCTTCAAATGATCCGTCCTACCCACCAAGTGGCGCTACCTGGCATCCTCATTAGTATATGCCATACATCAAATACCATTAGCGCAGCATCTTAACGTCGTGTTGTACAGGCCGTATGTGAATATACAACCAAAAGCCATTTTAATGTTCATTTACTACAGACTTCTCACTCGCCGGACATCCTATCCTCGTTATTATGCAAATGTGCCAGCTTCTTATTCAAATCTTCCTGTTCCACCTTATATGGTGCTGTGGTTGCATCCTGGTGCCTGAGGCAATATAATAACTGCTGTACCATTTAAGGTGGAATAGGAGAGTGTGAATAAAAACCTGGCGAATAAGCAACTTACTTCAGTCTTGTAGTTTTAATAAGGATAAGAAGTAATAATCCTACATGGGTAATATCCTACCTGGAGGAGCACTGAGCTACTGATAAATGGGCCACAGTAGGAAATGTTTCTCATTTCTATGGCTTCCATCTGGAAAACTAAAAAAAATGTAAACATGGAAATCCCTCTCCACAGCCAGGGTGTGGTTTATCCTTTCTTGGCAGTATTGCGGCTCTACATGGCACCGTCTGCTGGAAGATGAATATTGCTTGTGTAGATATGAAGGGCTCATTTTGACACCAGTGATTTGTAGTCATTTCTACAAACTGCCCGCCCTCTTCGCCGTTCTGACCGAGCTGGTAGGAGGTGTTGGGAGCCGTGGTTACATGAGGGCATGGAACACACGGTGAACACGCTCCAGACGACCCAGACAGACCACCAGTAGAGAGGATCGTTGGATCTGCCAACAAGCATGAGCAGCTCACACAGTTTCCTTGTTCGCAATCCAGACACAGGTGGCACCTTTATTACACAGCCCCGTCTCTGCCCGGACCATTTCCAGGCGCAAGCAGAGGGACATTTGGTGTCATGGCACCCAGTACCTGTCCTGCCATTGACAGCCGGCAGCCCGTCATCTTTGTTTGCAAACCTAGACTGCTCAGAGCCGCATCGTCTTTAGCAAAGACTCCAGGTTCCGTTTGGGATCCGACAATGGTCAGGTTCGAGTATCAAGGCCTCATGGTGAGTGCTTCATTCCTGCCTTTGCTGAGGAGCTACACACTGCCCCACTGCTTGGTGTGGTGAACACGAACAGCTCCAGGATATGTTCCAGACATCCTCCACATATTACAACGCTTCTTTGGCCACATTTATCGCCAATCAAGTATTTATGGGACCAGGTGGGACGCCAGGTTCAGCAACCTGTGCGTGTGCAGGATCTACAGGCACAGCTGCAGCATCAGTGGACAAATGGGCTGCAGGATGCCATATGGAACCTGTAGGCCTCCATCCCCAACAGTATTTCAGCTCCACAGGGTACTAGAGTCACTAATATACTGCTCCCCAATAAACGTAATATTCTCTCTAATGCTGTAACATCAGAGCTAGGAGTCAGACGAGCTTTATTAAACAATCGGGTAGTTTAACACAGCAACAACACACGAGCATGAGGGGAGAAGGCAAGATCAGTATCAAGGGACAGGCTAAGGTCAGAACCTGGGTAGTAGACAGCAAGGCAACCAAAGCAGAAGGAGATGACAAGGAGAGTAGTCAGAGGAGCGAAAGGAGGTCTAATGCCAGAGCGTAGATCAGAACGTAAAGCCAGTGGAGTAAGGAAGAGATCGGTGGTCAAGGAACCAAAAGGGGTCAGAACCAGAGTCGAGATAAACACCGGGGAAACGCTCAGAACTGCAAACGGGGGTTCGGCATAACTTCACAATGAGTGTGTGGGTGGGGCTTATAAGCAGACTGGTAGATTGCAAACAGGTGACCTAGAACAGGAATGATTGGTAGACTGGGGACATGTGGGTGTGATGTCATCGGGTGATGCACTCTGGGAAGTGGAGTTCAGGAGAGCGGAGGAGCCATGGAAACCCGGAAGCGTGACATGTAAAGACTGACATATCACTACGTTCACACATCAAAACGTGTCACTGTGCTTTTGGTTAGGAAAGCTGGTAAACAGTGTCACTATCTATAAACCTACATTAACCTATATTAATATCTCTGTTTATATCTACCCTACAGCAGACTTTAGCTCCACCCAGTCCATCTAACATCTAGCTAGTTGTAGAATACCTGAATCAGGTGTGTTAGATCTGTGACGCTGTGTGTGGTGTTGCTGTTACTGTAGCCTAGTTACGAGTTGCTATTCCGCTGGTGGCCATTCCACCATAGAACCGGAAATTTTTATAAACGTAGCCAAACAGAAATGGTCCCTGTAACTGTATTAGGAGATGAACTAGGACACTGCTGCCTCTGCATGTGGAATGTAGCTCCGCATCGCACTGTTAGAGAGTGATACCAGGGTGAAAGTGGAAGGGCGGGGGAAAACCCTGCTGTAAACCAGATCTACAAACATCCACTACACACAAAACAAAGAGCACACAAGTGACCAGAAACAAGTCCGGCATGCAGAAACTCCCACCACTCACGTCACAGAGCCTATCATGTGGTGCTGTAGAGCCAAATAGTTCCCATAGGCGTATCATGCTGGTTCTATTAAATCAGAGAAAACCAACACCTGTCACTCAGACCCGTCAGATATTCGCCTGTATATGCCGTGTGTGTGTGTGTGTGTGTGTGTGTATTTAGAATATCAGTTTACTGGTTGGAGCCTGCTTCGTGATTGGTGGCACTTTTGGCTTAACCTTTCCTAACAGGCCACAGATCCAAATATCACAGGTCATTTTGATATCTGCTTTTTGTCATACAGCAGGTGCTTGTCTTATTGAACTCGTTTTCTTTTTTTCAGAGTTTTATGTATATTATTGTAATATATTGCCTGGCAGCAATGCACTCATTGTCAGAAAAACGGAAGAGTCAGGAGGATACAGTTCACCAGGAACAATAAAATCAATAACTGATAAATTTAGACTGATATGATCAATATTTATTGAGCTACACATACAGAAGTCTGTCTCTCATTATGGGGTCTGACTGCAGTGTTTGCTAACCCAACACGCCAGACAACAAACACAACAAAAACACTTTTCTCTCTGTTTACACAGTTTAAAAGCTCGAGTGAATATTTCATTTGTGAATATTTATGACGGACAGACCAATGAAATGTGGTCAAAAACTGCTAACAG
>JAMWET010007066.1:60000-63636 GCA_024036415.1 Prochilodus magdalenae | reverse complement strand
CTAATGAGAGACACCCACTATTCACTGTGTTAGGTGTTTAACCCTGTATCTACACCCACTGTCCATCTTATCAGCTCCACTGACCATACAGGACACTCTGTAGGTGTACAGGTCCAGACTGTAGTCCATCTGTTTCTCTGTGTACTGTATTACCCTGTTCTTCAATGGTCAGGACCCCCACAGGACCACCACAGAGCAGGTATGATGTGGGTGGTGGGTCATTCTCAGCACTGCAGTGACACTGACATAGTGGTGGTGTGTTAGTGTGGGTGGTGCTGGTGTGAGTGAATCAGACACAGCAGTGCTGCTGGACACCTCAGTGTCACTACTGGACTGAAAATCATCCACCAACCAGAACTATCCAGCCAACAGCGTCCTGTGGAGCAGCGTTCTGTGGGGCAGCGTTCTGTGGGGCAGCGTCCTGTGGGCAGCGTCCTGTGGGGCAGGGTCCTGTGGGCAGCGTCCTGTGGGGCAGCGTCCTGTGGGGCAGCGTCCTGTGGGGTAGCGTCCTGTGGGGCAGCGTCCTGTGGGGCAGTGTCCTATGGGCAGCGTCCTGTGGGGCAGCGTCCTGTCTCCACTGATGAAGGACTAGAGGATGACCAACACTGCACTGTGCAGCAGCAGATGAGCTATCGTCTCTGACTGTCCATCTACAAGGTGGAGCAGCAAGGTAGGAGTGTCTAATAGAGTGGACAGTGAGTGGACACAGTGTCTCAACACTCCAGCAGCACTGCGGTGTCTGACCCACTGGTTTGACCAGTACCATGAGGTATATAGGATTTTCATATATAACAGTTCTATTCTAATATAACCAGCTTTACTTAAGACATATATGGTTTTAAATAAATAAATAAATAAGATGTTTATTTTATTTATACATCAAATATTTTGAAAGTTAAGATTTAAGAAGATATGTGGATGTGTGTATACTCCGGCAGTGTACAAGGAGCTGTGTTTGCCAAGAACCAGCCGATATGATATGTATCATGATACAGGGTTCCGATATGATATATTACGATATATTGTACATTTTTTTTAATCTAATTTTTAGGAGAACTGACATTGTATAAAAACACCACCATATGCATAGCCTAATGCTAACGTTGGTGGTGCACCCTTACGCTACTTGTTTATGTTAGAGCGGAAGAGTCTCATGGTGAGGAACACCGCCATCTAGTGTTGGGGGGGTGTAAACACAGTGTAAAATGATCCACCAATCTTGGATTCTGTTTATTAGGGAATCGTCATTTATCACACGGCATAATGTCATGATTTCAATGAACTGATTGATGTTTTGGGAAGTCTATGGGACTCTCCAGCCTATCCTGTGGTCTCTATACTGTACGCTGTAGGTGCGCAGCTCTGAGCCACGTGGATGAGATCCAAGGCGAGAGAATGTGTGTCAGAAATGACTGGAATGTTTTTGCATGTCTCGAGGCAAGTTTGGAAAACCTGGAGTCAGAGGAAAACTGCTCCAGGCTCCGTATAGTGAGATATATCTGACTGCGTGTGTGCAGCGGTGGATTCCTCAGCTGTGAGTGGGCATGTGGATTTGTCTGGGCCTTAAGAGCTGCTGTGACATGTGTGCTGTTGCTCAAGAGCGGCTGTGGAGTGGCAGGGCTCAGGGTTTGGCCCAGCAGGGCTCTGATTCACAGCACGCAGCAGCAGTATGTGTTTTAACGGATTCTCATATTTAAGTGTTGAGGCAGTGCAGTGAGTGTGTGTCATTGTTTTCCAGCTTGGAAGTCACTGGGGCGGCGTGCTGCGGCATGACGCCGGGAACGGCGGTGTGTGTTTTTAGAAGAAGGTAATGTGGCCTCATCCAGAGCTGGAGGCAGTGCAGATACACTGACGGTGGACTACAGTTAAGGTGGTCAGTTAACGTCCTGAGCTGAACATCCGTTTCTGGTTGAACCCAAACCGTGTGGACAGCTACACATACTCAGTTCAGTCCAGGCTGGTTTTCTGTGTTGGTGTAGATGGATTTTTATTTTTTTATATACATTTGGAACATGATATTTCACATTCATCACTTAGAGACGGATTTTTTAAATTTTATTTATGTCTCCATGCTTTGTTTGTCCTTGTGTATGAACAGAACAGTGATTAAAACCCATAATATTATTATTTAAGTTGTATTTATTTATTTTTATAGAGCCCGTTCATTGTTCCTTTATTTTTATTGGTGTTTGTATTGTGAGTATTACACCTAACTTTTTAATTGTACATGGTATAATGACAAAGCAGCTATTCTATGCTATTGTATTCTATAAATTAAATTAAAAATAATAATAAATTAAAACATTTTAATTAATTAAAAATATTTATATTTCTATAATATTTTCTATAGCTATATTTTGATATTTTGTTCTAGCTTTTGGTGTATTTAACGTTCTGCAAAGATATGAACCCTAGGAGGAAGAACCTTCCTCCCACTGCTCTCAGCTGCCTGCCCCTCTCCTCGGTTACAAGGTGACATCATCATGTAACGATATTCCCACCATCTTAGCCGATGGTTTGGTTCCTTTCAGCAGGTTTCTCATTTAATTACAGTGATCTGCTAATAAAGTGAGAAAATCTGACATGATCTGGAACTGAGCTAAATACTCTAGCTCTTATAAAAAATAATCAACCATGAAATTAGAAAAAAAAAAGCATGTATCTATTTATTTATTTATTTTTTTTTTTACTTTTATGTATCATTTGATCACATGAGCTGCTGTTTACACTGGGTTTGAATTTCATAATGATTGGCCCAACAGAAACGACCCAGAAATCGCTGGGGAAACGTCTGGTTGTTACCAACGGCCCTGGTGATTCACCTCCCCGCCACACGAGGCGCACACACGCTCTCTCCGGTGTTTTAGTGGTGGTAAATGGTATTTAAGGAGTTGTTTACCGCACTCATGTGCGACGTCTTGTTTGGTTACCATTTATTTCGAAGCTATCTCTGTATTGATCTTCACCGGGCTTTTGGACCTCGTTTCTGTACTGTGGTTCTGGATTTGTGATTGGCCCTTGTCGGTGTCGTTTGCCCTGATTCTGTTAACTATTAAAAACCTGCATTTGGATTCAACACCAGCCGTGTGTGACACTGGTTCCATTGACTTACATCAGAATTAAGTTTTGGGCTCTCCTGTGAAGTTGCTCTTTTGGAGATGCTTGTTTTTCTGTGGGCAGCGACGATATAAGATATATTAAGCAGACATGAGATCAATTTACTGACCAAGATCTAATTTATTCTCCTGAAGTTGGTCCCAAACACAGTTCCGGGATTGTTGTAGGCTAATTTGAGTTTTTCTATCTTAGTAAATGGCCTCACTATATTAGCAGATACTTTTAGAAGGCCAAATGATGTGCGGATACGGTGCGGAAGTTTGGCTTACTAAAATCACTGAGAATACGGAACACCTGCCTGGTTCTCCAGGTTCTCATTTTGAGATCGCTCTTCTCTGATGTTTTGCAGGGAGCGGCTATTTCCACGGCTCCGTCCTCGTGACTAGCTGGTAGTAGTGTTAGTAGGGACCCTGACGTGTGGTAGTAGGGACCCTGACGTCTGGTAGTAGGGACCCTGATGTGTGGTAGTAGGGACCCTGATGTGTGGTAGTAGGGACCCTGATGTGTGGTAGTAGGGAC
>JAMWET010007066.1:25000-50000 GCA_024036415.1 Prochilodus magdalenae | reverse complement strand
GAGGTGACCACTGTGTGTGTGGTTGTCTACACACAAAGGGCGTGTTTGTTTTCCTAGAAATGTCCTGACTGTCTATGAACGCCGGAGGAAAAGCTGCAGGTCATATGGAAGCCCATGAGTAGTAACTTGACTGATGCACTCCCATAATCGACTGTACTTACCTGACCTGTGTGTTCCTGGATGATGTTTGTGAACTGCTGTTTACATAAAGGAGCATGCTTGCTCATGTGAACTGATAAGTTGACTCACAGCAAACCATGGTTCATTTTGTGTTGTGTTTAAACGTCTGACCACTAGATGGCAGTGTTCCTCAGCCATTAGACTCTTCCACTCCAGCGTAAACAAGTAGCAAGGCCGCATAAGGCTAACGATAGCACTAGCGAACCCTATGGTGGTGTGATTTTGTACCATCACAGTTTTGCTAAAATTAGATTTTGGGAATCGTGACATATCACCGCTTTCAGTATCGCAGTATATCGACCCGTGTGCCATGATACTCATCATATCTCCAGGTTCTTGCCAATACACGACCCTACTCAAGCCTCTTGATATCAACGCACGTGCCTCGTAAACCGCAAACCAAGCCATCCGCGACGATCTCACAGAAGCCCCGTGTGGAAATGGACTAAATAAAATGAGCTTCTGTGTAAATAAGCTCCGCCCTCATACTATTTAGTTAGCTATGCTAGTTACTTGGAGCTAATGCTCATAGCTAACGTTACCTGTACTAGCTACTGGCTTTCCTTCTGGAACCGCAAACCAACAGTGCAAGGCTTTTGGCTTGTTGGGTTACCCCATTAAACCTATTACATACAGCTGCAGTATCTTTCATTAGCTAGGCTTGCAAAAAAATCTTTCCTTTAGTGTGTTATGGAGCTTTTGTTTATGTTGTTTATGTTAAAAAAAAATCTAATTCCAAATTTCACACCAGAAGGAAACAGAAACCACCTTTCCCAGCTACATATCTGAAACAGCTCATTGGAATTCCAGTCCTTTACTCTGGAACGTGGTGACATCATCTCGTAACACAGCCCTTATTGCCAGCCTGCCATCAAACTCGGCACGCCCTCACACTGAGAGCTGAACCAGTGAAAACTGGTCAATCTGAAACCAGTCCACTCCGGCTTAGCGTGTGAAGGTGGTCTATCGGACCTTTAGGATGGAACTCTGGATCAAAGCATGTAAGAACCCCACCGTGACCTTGTAGCAGGAAGCTGCCCTGGTAGCTGACTGGTCACAACAGAGTGGGCAAGCTGACCAATCAGAGCACAGCAGCTCATTGGGAGCCTGGGGCTTAAAGAGACAGTAGCTCTAATAGAGTTTTCCAGACGGAGGGTGAATATAGATGGATAGAATGATAGAAATGAAAACTGAAGCATAAATAAAATAAAAATTATAAAAATTATAAATATTGAAAAAGAGCATCGTCTCTCCAAAATGGTAAAATGGTACAAAACTTAGTTCCCAATGTTGAATGGATCTTAATGAAGGTCAATTTTGAACTATCGGTCTGTTTATCATGACACGTGTTCAGACAAACACTAACACGAGGAGCCCATGCCAGCTTGAGTGCACACTGGCATGGAGGTAACAGGGGTACATTCTAAAAGTCCTGTGACTGTTTCAGATTCTACTCCTCGTTCACAATGTGAAGCCCTAAATGCATTAGAACGTTCCCTCTCAGGCCAGAACCTACACGTCCCAACAAGGTACAAAAACCAGTGGGAGTCTCTGAGTAGGTGATGTGTTGAAATGTTTTGTTGGGCCGTGGTGTGGATTCCGGTGGCGGCCTGTGTGCAGTGTTTTGTTGCCGGCCGTGTGTAGAGCTGATTGGCATGTGTGGCTTTGTGTCGGGGCTTTCCTGTCGCCGAACACACAAGATGCCAGGGGTCTGTGTTAATTAAACTGTGTGGCAGAAAAACAGCAGCGCTTTGTTCCCACAGCTCCAGGGTCTGTGATTCCTGCCCTCTCTCTCATGCCTCTACCCAGAATCCCCTCTGAGCTTTAGAAAGCTCTGGAGGGTCTTTTATGTGCCGCTAAACAAGCCCGGGGTCTCCTGTACTCACTGTTTGAAGAAGTTCCCGTGTTGATGTCCTGAGACCACTTCATCGGAGTCTCAGAAATGTCTGAGTAGGTACTTGGATTGGAGAGAAGGTGTCAGCTCACCGGACGGAACATGTGACTGAACCGTACCTGATAGTGTGTAACATCTGCACGAGCAACCAGCAATTGGGCGTGTACTGGACGAGGTTCTGGATGTAGCCACATCAGTGTTCAGACACTCTCACATCAAATAATGGGTCAGGTGGTCCAGATTTGGTGGAGGCCTTCCCTGGCACAGTTACTGGGATTGTATCCACTGCTGGTAGACCCGTATGACCGTACGCTTCCACACACCTGCAGATTCAGCTACTTCCTTCACACTATGGTCTTTGGCCACGCCCACATGCAGTCCCTCCTTTTAGCCAATCATTAACATCTGCCCTGGAGCCATTTCCCACACATGGAACGAGACATTCCCTGCACTGTAGCACCTCCTCCCAATCTATGGATCCCACCCCACAGATGTCTACAGAAATTTCTAGATTTCTAAATTTTTAGGCTTCTAGTCATCTGGAAAAGGAGGACAGAGTCATATGGTAGTACATGTCGTGTGTCGTTCTGCTCTGTGATCTCTCTTTACACAGTTTAAGTAAATTTAAATGTTGAGTTTGAACAAGGCATGATGGTGGGTGCCACCAGAATGCCCCTGTTAACACCACCACACCGGACACAGCGCCTCACCTGGGCTCGTGAGGTTGCTAACTGGACCCTAGAGGACCGGCAACAAGAGTCATGGGACCAGTTGTTTGGGGCTGATGGTGGGGTTCATGTGTGGTGCAGACCCCATGAAGCCATGGACCCCAGTTGTCAGTAAGACACTGTGCAGGCTGGTGGTGGTTCCATACTGGTGTGGGGTGTGTACTCATGGCATGAGTTGGGTCCACTGGTCCAACTAAACACCTAAACACTGACCAGTGCCCGCTATGTTTCACTGTATGGTGATGGGATACTCCAGCAGGGTAAGCTCTGTGCCATCGGGCCCGAGTTGTCCAGGATTGATTCGAGGAGCATTCTGGAGAGTTCTGACGATGTGTCCTGCATGTTCGCCCAGCCTGAGCCCGGTCAAGGCGTTCCACGTTCATGCCTCGATCAAACTCCGATAATTCCCATGTCTTAATCACGCTGGCCAGCCTCACTCACAGGATAACACAAGCCATCCCCTGATGTTTGTACGTCAGTGGACAACAACAGTAGGACGTATGACACCACTGAGGCCGTATCGTTGCTGCTTAGAGATGGAATGTCACTGTGTAAATCATTTGCATGTTCTTGTCGAAGCTGAGGGACATGAGGAACAGCCGTAATTCGCTGTGCTCTGTTGAATATCGTGCACTCTGGATGTTCTACTCTACCAGTGTTGTGCCTTATTGACATAAGCTTTATTAATAGCAGCATCCTGTACATGCTTGGGAGAAAGAGGCCCGCTCTCGTGACTGCGTGAGTCGGCAAAGCCTCGAATAAACAAATAGATAAGCATTAGAGGAGGCGGAGGAACATGCACAGCGGCTACTTACAGCAGCTTCCTGTGTGTGAGTGCGAGTCTGCCTGCACCCCGCTGAGCGTTTCCCCCGATAGCCGCGTTCCACCCTGCGAAAGGCCCCATCACGTCCCTCTCTAATGGCTTCCATATGCGAGCAGGGATCCTACACAGTGGACACGTTTTAACAGATCTCCGCTGTCCCTGTAATTCGGCTGCTCCAGCGCAGATGACAGATTACACAGGCAGCGGCTGTAAAGAGGCCGCCGGTATTTGCGCTGTACGTGTGGTGACCTGAAAGTGGGCAGTATGCACGTACGGATGGTGCTGGACGGGCTGTCATGACTGTAAGGCCTCTGAAAGCTCGTGGCGTGGGCATAGACATAGACGGCAAGCCTCTGGTGACATGTTCGGAGTTTCACCATGCGGACGAGGAGCTGGTCTTGTAGGAGAAGATGTTTAGCCTTGGCACAAGATGTGTGTCTACCACCATGCTCACAAAGGTGAGCCTACTGCCGTGCCCATGCTCCAGTCCTGTGGGCATGTGTAACAGGGATACGCTGGCCTATCATACGGCTCGGCTTGGAGTGGGAAGTTACGGGATCTGTCATGTTACAAAGTGCGCCAAGCATACATCCCTACACGTGTCACTGGGAGTGGAGGGTAGCTTCCACATCTGCAGCAGGCCACACCAGAGTTCGCTAGAAGGGAACCCCAGACCACTGATTGCAGATGGACGAGGTGGTCCGGGCCGCTCCCGGACTCAAAACCACCTTTCACACTCGACCCAAACGTCCCGAATTCGGAAAGAGAACACGGCCTGACTGAAATCCAGCAGCTTGATTCGCCCTTGTGTATTCAAACCAAGACTTTCCCATTCCCATTTTAGCATTTAGCCTCAGTGAACCCGGCAGAAAACGGGATCTTGGCAGGTAAGGCGACCGTATATCTAGCTCATACGTTAGAATTCTGTTTAGAATTACGTACCTTATTTCCAGAGATACTTCCAGAGACTAAGTGATTTTAGTGAGACTCATTCTCTCACTCATTTGGCTTGTTTCAGCACCTTTCCTATGATAAGTAAAATGATCTTACCTACTTAGACAAATATAAACATCTGGAAATCAGTCAAATAATCTTAAACTCAAAATATAATACACACCCACCAGATATAGGATCGTTATACGCCAGGAGCTCATGATTTGTGGTGTAATAGATATAAATCCAGACTTCAACATACAACATCACTGCAAATTCCGGATGAGCTTGTGTCTGAACGATGTTGAGTGCTTTGGAAAATCTAGAAAAGGTCTTCTATCTAGTTGATGTATCTTAGAACTCTCATTTTAAGATTGTTGTATGCTTATTATAAGACCATTTAACCTCATATCCAGACATTTTGAGCTAGTAGCTTTGTGATTTTATTAAGCCACATATTAGTACAATTATCTGCCAATATAGTGAGGAAATCTGGGATCCTGAAATCACTTCAAACAGGTACAAATGTGCGGAAATGAGGTTGTATAATCTGTAGATTAGCCAAACACGATCAGAAAATGAGACATATACGCTATAACAGCTAGATATAAGATAATTCTACTAACCCAGATCTAATTTTTGACGTTTATATGAACGTTTTGTGATATCGGGGTGTATTTTTCAGATTCTCCGTTCACTGTTTTGTGCATTTTCAGAATCTGCTGAGCCTCAGTAGGTGTAAAAGCTGCTACTGAATAAAAGTCATTGTTATTCGTAACCTGATCTCATTTGATCTGCTCCAACTTCATCATATAGTCTAAACTGGAGGGATGTAAAGCCCACCGTGTGTATGGTGCAGTACTGTGGTCACCCATCTTCAGCCTAAGGTTAGCCTGGGTTCTTATTTGTTCTTGTCCTCTGATTGGCTGATTTGGGGAAATGGGAGGATTCTGTAAATGCAGTTTTTGTTGTTGAGCTTTTTAACTGAACTCTGAAGTGTTAAGTAGTGTTGGTGGTGGTCCTGTATGTCGGCAGTGCACAGTTCGCCGATGGGTATTTACACATCGCCGGTTCTGAGCAGGGATACGGCTCTCAGAGTAAGAATAGATCAGAGGAGCCAGACGGCGGGCTGTGTTGAGTTGCAGCCCGTGACAAAGTGGAACCATCTTTCAGCCGGCGGAGTCAGAGGTTTAGCTCTCAGCGCTCTGCCATGGAAGCAAGATCTATTCCCCCAAACGTCCTCAGATCTACCAGCCGCGCTTTCCGAGCCCGCCGAACCGGCGCAGGTGCAAACACGCCGTATCGCTGTTGGTGTAGGCTGCAGCTAATGACCACTTGCTTATTCGAACGTCAGGCGTTTCAGCGCTCCAGCTGTTTGAGAGCTTTTCATTCCATGGTCCGTGGGGCAGCGTCTGGGGAGAGAGACGGAAGGGAGAGAGAGAGCGGGTGGGCGAGAGAGAGAGAGAGACAGAGAGTCTTTCTCATTTAAAGTGTACCGCAAAAGTGTTCCCACATTCTTAAAGCCATGTGTTCCTCCGAAGCTAACAGTGCACTGTGTGCAGCACTGCAGCGTGGCCTGTATACACACACTAACCTCCACTGGGCTCCACATAGGTACATACACTAACATCAAAAGAGTAGCTGCACAAACACCTGCGCTCAGAAGGATAGGTGTGCAGGCGTGACATGGTGAGGCATGTGGCGTGAGCAGGGACGGGTCTTATCTCTGTACCTGACTGACCCAACACCACCATTACAGACATCCAGCGAGCAGTGGTGTCCTCCATGAGTCATCCTGTTAGTGCAGCACCATCAGCAGACGGCTGCACCACGCAGGACTACATGCACACAGCACGTCACCGTCACCAAAGCCTGTGTGTTAGTGTTGAAAATATGGGAGACATGTCATACCATGGTACATCAGGAGTATATGTGGTGTATCTGGATATGTCCTGGTTCAGACTCTCACCAGTTGGAGCTGTTAAGTGTACGGCTGTAGAGGTCTGGGTGTGTCTAAGCGTTTGACTGACAGTGTAGGTATGCTGTATGTGAAAAGGCTGCCATAACCCCGGTACAGTTCACTACACACCTACGCAGTGTTCAGGAAGATCCGGACCCTCACCAAGGTCTTCCTATTGGGGATCTGTTCTTGGAATCTGTGCACGCTGACGTAGACTTAGTCGTAGGACCTTCCGAGGAACAAATGTAGGAAAAAACTGAGGAGGATTCGAGTGACTGAGGCTCAGACACTGTGAGTGTCCTGCTGCCCCCTTCAGGTTCACTCCCTAACTCAGTCTGTGATGCAGTATTCAGCAGCGTGGATATCGGCTGATGTATTTTTCATTTCTGAGTGATCAGGAACACAGGGTAATTGGCTGAGCCCGTCTCTGCCGTAAAGGCGGACACTGTAAGTGACTACCACCTATCAGGCTCTTCATTCTACCGAGTCCTGAAGTGCGAGACAGGAAACAGGAACGATAAGAAAGGGAGGACTGAACACGTCTATATGAGCGTGTATCAGATCTGTGTGCGAGTGAGGTAAAGAGAAAGAGGGCGAGAGAGAGGGATGGGGCAATAACAAGAGATAAGGATATATGGGGTAAAAGGAAAAAGGGTGAGAGAGGATCAAGGGAGTAAAAAGGGGGGAGAGGAAGTTATAGAAAAAGATATAGAGAGTAAGAGAGAGAGATGTAGAGGAGGAGTAGAGAGAGAGAGGGGGAATAGGGAGAAAGAGTGGGGAGAAGGAGAGGATAGAGAGAGTGGGGAGGTGATGAGAGAGAAAAAAGAGAAGGTATAGAGAGAGGGGGAAAAAGGAGAGCAGGAATGGGAAGGGAGAAAGACTTAGGAGGGGGCGAGAGAGAGAGTGGGGAGAGAGACAGCGTGGAGAGGAAAAGGATAGGGAGGAGGAGAGGGAGTGGGAGAAAGTGGGGAGAGGAGACAGCGTATAGGAGGATGGAGGAGTGCGGAGGAGAGAGAGAAAGTGGGGATGAGAGCGCGTGGACGCGAAATGGTAGACGAAACTGAAGAGAGCTGGTGTGATGAGGGTGTGTGAACTGAGTGACTGTGGGTATGTGGTGAGATCATTTCCTGTCTCAGCGCTTCCAGATCGTTTACCTCAGATCGGTGTCCTGATGTGTCTCTGACGGGTGGTCTGTAGAGGAGGAGAGGACAAACTGGGGCAGCTTCACCTCCACCCGCTGTCCCCTGCTACCTCCTCTAGTTCTGTTTGTGGGTCTTTGAGCAGGTCTGGGTTTTGTTTCCACTGGTGGTGGAGGAGTACAGCAGGTGTCCACACACTGTCCACTCTATTAGACACTCATAACCTGCTGGTCCACCTTGTAGATGGACAGTCAGAGACGATAGCTCATCTGCTGCTGCACAGTGCAGTGTTGAGACGCTGGACGCAGGCCCACAGGATGCTGCCCACAGGGCGCTGCCCCGCAGGACGCTGTTGGCTGGATAGTTTTGGTTGGTGGACGATTCTCAGTCCAGCAGTGACACTGCAGTCCTGAGAATGATCCACCACCCACATCATACCTGCTCTGTGGGGGTCCTGTGGGGGTCCTGTCCATTGAAGAACAGGGTAATACAGTACACAGAGAAACAGATGAACTACAGTCTGGACCTGCACACCTACAGAGTGTCATGTATGTTCAGTGGAGCTGATACAGTACCTAATAAAGTGTCGGGCGGTTGTATGTAGTGTATTTGGTGTTGTCAGGACACACGCAAGACCCATCAGAGCGCCAGTCTTAGCTGGTCCAGCGTGTCTGCTTCTCACAGGCCTAGTGTTCTAAACACATTCAGTGATGTTGGGATGGTCCGTCCACCAGCAGCTGCTTTAGTCGAGGTGTCTTCTCACAGTGGAGGGACGGACAGAAGCACCTGTGGATGTTCTGAGATCTGAAGCCGGAGTGGGGCTTGATGTTCTCCCCTCTCGGATGGTTTGGGTGGTCTAGATGGTCCTACATGGGCGTTTCCTGGTATCAGTTCTACATAGATGAGATGTTACTTCCTGTCCTTCCGGTGTTCAGTGGGGAGTGTGTGGGGACAGTGTGTTTATGTTTGTTTGTGCGTAAATAAATAAATCATGAAATAAAAATGTCTTTGTTTGCTGTGTTTCAGAAATTGAAGCCAAGGAGGCATGTGATTGGCTGAGGGCGGCAGGATTCCCACAGTATGCCCAACTGTATGAGGGTGAGTGTATGAGGGTGCGGTGCTCATCTACACACACACACCACTTACTACACGGCTAGAGATGAGATCTGGGTGGCTGATAAGTCAAATATTTTTAATTTTAAGATTTGACATCTGTAATGGATATATATATATATATAACACACACACACACACATATATATATATATATATATATATATATATATATATATATATATATATATATATCATTTTTTTTCTCCCCCTCACTCTACCAGGAGATGATTTTAGTTGTGAACAGAAATATACTGGAAACAAAACCAATCATCTGCACATATTTGATCCCATATTGTTAATTTAACATTGTTGTTTAACTAATTTTAAGATTCCTTATCCTTAATTTATGCAGTTTGAAGTGGCTTTAATAAACTATGTTCTCACTATATCAGCAGACGTGTTGGTTGATTATATAAAACGTTATATTTAGTCATCTTAGAATTAAAATGAGAAATATAAGATATATTAACCTGATATTATAAGATTGTCTTACTTACCAAGAACTCCCTGATGTACCCCAGTACGAAGGTCGTTTACAGGGGCCTGATTAAAACGATACCCCTTGTTGTGTGTGTGTTGTAAAGCGCTGGTTTCGTGCTAATAGGCTTCATTATGAGGATCATTTTTTGCTGATACCAATTAAAAAGTGGGTTATCAATATCGGCCGATGTTTACGGCCAACTGATACATCAGTCAGACTCTACACTGCAAAAAATCACATCTTGGTAAGTCCAATGATCTTATAGCTTGGTGATATATCTTAAAATTCTTATTTTGAGATTGTTTAGGCTATTTTTTAGATTTCCCTACATTAGCTTGTTTGGTGGTTTTAATGTTCTCACGATGTTGGTTGATAATTTGGCTCGTTTCCAGCATGTTTCTTACCATCAGTAGAACTATCTGCCGATATAGTGAGACAGTTTGTCTACTAAAATCAGTAAAAACAAGAAACAGCTAGAAATAAGTTACAGAATCTTAAAATTATCTTAAAACAATCTCAAAAAAAAAGATATATAATTTAAATTAGTTTTGTATCTGTATGTTGTAACATGCTGGTTTCAGACTAAAATGGAGGTGATATTTTTTTGATACCAATATAAATGTAGGTTATCAGTATCGGCCGATGTTAACGGCCAACTGATATATCAGTCCGACTCAACACTGCAAGGAATGAAATCTTGGTAAGTGAAATTGTTTTATATTTAGTTAATATGACTTAAAATTATTATTTTGAGACTGCTGTAAAGATGATTTAGATTAACTTTCAGGTTATTTTCAGGTTATAACTTTCAGATGATTTAGATTAACATTCCAAAATAATTTAGAACAAGTTCAAGTAAAACACCTAGAAATTTTTTTTTTTAATTCTTAAAATTAGAAATATAAGACAGGTCAGCTGGATATCCCATCACTGTAGGTGCCAGTATCTCATTCTGATCTCGCAGAGTTGAATCCACACAAACCGTCATAAGGAAAGGGGGAGGGGGACGAGGGACAGTGCTGTACAGTGTCCCCTTGTCTCTGGTCCATACCATCACCCTGGTTGCCAGATATGCGTGACCCGCTCTGCTGAGTGAGCTAGCTGGAACAGGCCAGCGGTTGCATTGACACAGCTGTGCGCTCTCAGTTGAAAGTCTGTCGGGCTTTTTCCGCTCCTCGGCCCATTCTAGGGCCACGCAGAGCTATTTCCAGCCTGGAGTTTCTGTCCAAGGGGAGCAGGGGGTCATGGGAAAAAGGCTGCGCTATCGCTAGCTGGAAACTCGCTAGCTGGCCTTTCCCCCAGTCTTTCCTCAGAAGAGTCGGAGGGGCTGTCTCTCTCTCTCTGTCCTTCTCAGTATCTCCCCGCCCCCCCGTGCATCCTCCCTCCCTCCCTCCCTCCCTCCCTCCACCACCCTTACTTATGGCGGTTTGCGTCAGTCTTACACTTACTGCCAAGTAAACTGGGACTGCATAGCCGAACTCTCATGGGAAACAATGGGAAACAAGGAGCTGTGAGACATCTTGAGTCATCAGACGAACATGATGATACCTAATGGGGCTGATGTGTTCTGACTCCGGATATGGATTAGGCCTGCTACTGGACGCTAACGCACATCATTCATGGGGGTGGGAATAACTAGCCGGCGATATCGTCCCCATGTGATGTTGATTTTGTGCTGGTTGTGTGACGCATGGCGAGTGTGATTCATTATTTTGACTGCAAATATATTTTTTTACCATTGTATTACGCAATTGTAGAAACTTTTAAAATATTAAAAATAATGGAATCAAATTAAAACATAATTAAATATATATTTTAATAATTGAACTAAAGCAAAACACAATTGTGTGATTGTCCACTTATTAGGATCCACATTAGCGACTATCTCATCGCTGTTCCACCGGAATCTGAGAGTGATACTATACAAGACAGTCGGCGAGGCTGGGAATTTTGCTGTGTACCTCAGAACTGTGTGGGTGTGGCTAATGAATAAGCTCCTCCCACCCCTTCTATATTCATCCTTGTGTCTCCTCTGCACTGTTATGTTACCGGTGTGTCTCGTGTGTTGCCCTATGTTTATATTTGCACATTTGAGTTTGGAGAAACTCAGCCTCGTTCGGCTATGCGCTCCTGGTATACGACAATGAAGCTCACTTTGACTTGACTTTGATTGACAGCTCTGTGTTCCACACTCCCAGCCTGCTAACTCATACTGCATAAAAGAGGTCTGGGCAGGTAAATGGTCTTATATCTATCGGGCATTTTTAAAATTCTTATTCTGAGACTGTTGGAGGCTCATTTTAAGATTATGTAACCCGGTTTTCACACAGTCTGTGCTTGTTTGAAGTTGCAGAGTTAGATGCTGTTTCATAAACAGAGTTATGACTGATTCCTTAATGATGACCAGAAAACTGTTCAACATCAAAAATGTTTATTATTACAGGTTAGTTTGTTTTTAGCACGTTTTTTACAATACGTAAAAAAAATTGTCTGCCAAAACAATAAGAAAATTAGCCAGAAAATAAGCAAAAAATATTTTAGAATAATAAACAAACAAATAAATAAAATAGTTAAATAATTTTAAAATGACCATCAACAATCTCAGAATGAGAATCTATCTGCTAGATGTCAGACCATTTTACTCACCAGTGTCTCATTTCCTGTGTTGTTGTGTACAAATATCTACAAGTAGTCATCAGCTATCCTCACGTCTCGTCTCATTCCCTACACAGCCTGGTAATCTGTGTGCCTCTCCCCTGCAGATTCCCAGTTTCCCATCGACATATCTGCTGTCAAAAAGGACCATGACTTCCTGGACAAGGATCTGGTGGAGCCCCTGTGCCGGTAAGAGTCTGTTGAGGCGTGTGAGAGGCTGCTGCGTATAAGAATGAGCTCTGGGCCAGTAAAATGGTCTTATCTAGACGATATATCTTATATTTCTCTTGTTCAGCCTCATTTCCCAGCGTTATTACTGGTGTTAAGGGATTTTAATACGCCTGATCTCCCTCACTATACTAGCAGATCATTCGACTTTAAGAAGCGTGTTTCAAACAAGCCAAACTATCTGACCGTATAGACAGTATAGGCTAAAATCACCTACGACAAATAAAAACAACAGGAACTCAGTTCAGTAACCTACAGTTAGATTTCAGATATCTATATATGACGAGCTTTAGGTTGAGTTTTAGCTGTGTGTGCTCTTTACAGTGTGGGACCACATATACGTCCACCTGAAACCATAACACTCAAAACTTGTATTGTCTTTATCTGACCTGATTTGATAAAAACATGCCAGTTCCTGGATCCTCATCCATCCTGAGAGGAGGTTAAACACGCCCAGGGTTTTCAGAAGGCGCCCGTCCTGGTCAAACGCTTGACCAGGAGTCACAGTGTTAATACTGCTTGTAATAAAACCCCGTTCCAGCATGTGGTGCACATCTCCACCTGTCAGATCTCTTCTCACTCATTCGGATTAGGAGCTGAACCTGCTTTCCGATCCCGGGAGGGAGAAATGGGAAACATTTGGGAAGCCCAGAATTTGACACAGGCTGTTTTTAGCACAGTGCTAGTTAAATCTGGCAACCTGAAGTTCGCTTCCTTCCTCCTTGTGTGCGGCTACAGCAGGTTTGTCATGCTGTCGTGCTCCATCCAAACAGATTAAACCACACCCGATATCAGGTTCGTCGGCTGAGTCAGTGTGAGTGAGTGCTACCACCACACTGTTTCCTCTCAGCGTCCCAGTATCTCCCTGTATCTACACCCACCGTCCACTGACCATACAGGACACTCTGTAGGTGTACAGGTCCAGACTGTAGTCCATCTGTTTCTCTGTGTACTGTATTACCCTGTTCTACAATGTTCAGGACCCCCACAGGACCCCCACAGAGCAGGTATGATGTGGGGGGTGTATCATTCTCAGCACTGCAGTGACACTGACGTGGTGGTGGTGTGTTAGTGTGTGTGGTGCTGGTGTGAGTGGATCAGACACAGCAGTGCTGCTGGAGTGTTGAGACACTGTGTCCACTCACTGTCCACTCTATTAGACACTCCTACCTTGCTGGTCCACCTTGTAGATGGACAGTCAGAGACGATAGCTCATCTGCTGCTGCACAGTGCAGTGTTGGTCCTCTAGTCCTTCATCAGTGGACACAGGACGCTGCCCCGCAGGACGCTACCCCGCAGGACGCTGCTGGCTGAATAGTTCTGGTAGTTGGACGATTCTCAGTCCAGCAGTGACACTGAGGTGTCCAGCAGCACTGCTGTGTCTGATCCACTCACACCAGCACCACACACACTAACACACCACCACCACGTCAGTGTCACTGCAGTGGTTGATCCCTGTAAGAAGGGTCTGGGTTTGATTCCAGGCCCGGGTGTGGAGGGTTCTTTCTGTATGGAGGTGCACGTTCTCTCCGTGTCTGTGTGGGTTTCCTATTTCAGGAGTTCCGGTTTTCTCCCACAGTCTGAATACGCGCAGTCATGTGAACTGGATATGCTAAATATGCTAGCAGATTTCGTGTTTTCAGGTTTATATCTTTACCCTGTTGTCTTGATGGACAATTCTGTGAGCCGATAGACATTTATTTTGGTAAATCTATTTGGCTAATTAGTTAATTGGGCTAATTAAATCGTTATGTACTCAATTTATTAGTATATATTTATTTAATTTACCTGCACAGTGCATCACATTCACACTCTTCATTTCTTTTTGGCCGTCCCTTATTGGAAATGCCTCACTGTTGAGAGACAGAGCCTGATGGATGGGCTGTTTGACTTGTACGAATGTGAAAGTGGTCAGGAAAGCCTGTAGTGGCGACCCCACCTCTGGAGCTGTCTGACCCGTGTCCTCCATAAAGTGTGTCTGTCTCCGCCGCTTTGATCCCTAATGTTCCCCCTCTGGAGCCCACTCTGATGTCCCCTCTCGCAGGCCGGAGGGAGCCCGGAGGGGGGGCCAGGGCCTGGCGCTAGACGCTAACAGATGGCTGTGCGTGTGTCGCGTGAGTGAGCAGCAGCAGCGTGAGGACTTGTAGCAGGTTCAGTCTTTAACGGCGGTAATGACAGCGCTGGTGACATCGGAAAGCTTTACTGCCGCGGAGTACACACACCTCACGAGACCTGCAGTCTGCAGACTTTATGATGGAAACGTGACCACATGCGGCCGCAGCGCACCGTCGCAGGCACGCTGGTTTCCCCATAATTGCAGCAGCCTGGACCCCTGAGGTTTAACAAGGCCAGGACGCAGCCATCAAGCTCAGGGCCAGGTAGGGAACATGAGGATGAAGTCGCACCGTGCATGGGGAGGTAATGGAAAGGCCCTGATTAAACCGACGCATGTGACGAGCTGCGAATGTTTGAGGGATGAGGTGTTGAAGGTGCCAGCGCGGTTTATTAGCCGCGTAACGAGAATGGGCATTCTGCAGGTTTTACAGAAAGGGCTCTGCAGGGCTTAATGAAGGTTTAGCATGAACGTGCACATGTGTGGGTCATCTTCATTCATTCATCAAGCCGCTCTTCTAAAACGAGGTCACGGTGGTTACGACAGACACACGGTAGATTCCACATGCGTAAACATCTACACACCACTGCTCGGTTTGGAGTCGCCCTTCTGATCCCTCTATAGATGCTGTTTCATAAACAGAGGTATGACTGATTCCTTAACGATGGCCAGAAAACTCAAAAATCAAGAGATGTGTCATTTAATATCCTCTTAGAGTGAAACATTAAGATAAAGCATCCTAAATTAACTTCTGGTATTTCAGTCTGCACTGTGTAGTGTTCTAGTCCATATCAACCATTCTATACTTATATACTTCCGACAGTTTAAAGGAGCAATATGTAAAAGTTGTAGTTTAACACGTTCCAGAATTAACCAAATCTTTCAGCAGAATGTGAAAAAAATTCATATTTTTATATATCATGTTGCTCAGAAACTTACTGAAGTTAGCATGCTAACCAGTACCACTTTGTACCTGAGGGGGCGATATGGAGTCACAGCGTAGAGACAGCTCACAGGCAAGCAGATGAAGAAGAAGCACACGCTCTCGACAAGTTTGAAAAACATCAAGTGATGGCAGCAAAACAAGAGTTAGCACTGGTGCTGCCGTCCACCGCTGGAGACGCCCTTGGAGAGTAAAGAAGTGCCGTTCGGGTCTAGAGTAAACAGGGTGGCAGTGGGACTGGGCTGGAGGTGAGGGATCCAACCTGGCACTGTAGATTCCCCCAACCGACAGTAACGACTGAAGTGCCCTTGAGCTAGGTACCTAACCCCCCAATCGCTCCCTGTGCACTGTGGATAGGGCTGCCCATCGCTCCGGACAAGTGTGCTCACTGCCCCCTAGTGTGTGTTTCACAAGTGTGTCACCCGGTGTTTCACTTCAAGACACATTCCCCTGTGTGCAGCACATATGGCAAGAAAGCTCAGTACTCAGAGAAGGATAGGCCCCGCCTATATTCCATACTCATCTTACACATCGCTCCTTTAAATGGAAGTCTATCAAACAAGCTACATATGCTCAAAACCAAAGAATGAAGCCCTAATCTGTCTTAGCCGCTGTGATGTCATTTATTCATTCATCTTCCTGATCGCTTAGCCCTGTAGGTCATAAGGGACGATAGAGTATCCCAGTGCTCAGGAAACACCCCGGACAGGCCGCCAGTGCATCACAGGGCACATCGCTGCTGAGTAAAACTACAGTTATGTATTAATATGTTGTTGAAACATATTAATATGAATTAATATTATTAATTAAATGCATATTAATTAAATCCATATATTAATTAACAGCCTAAAGAAGAAATATTGTTTTTCATTTTTATTTTATTTTTGTCATTTTGGGACTTATTAATGTTGTAGAGTGCATATTGTTGGGAAAGTCCAGTTACTATGTGTTCAATATTCATAATGAACAATCCATGGTTGCTAAGATGTTGCTAAAATGAATTGGTGTCTATGGATGGAAGGAGGGATGAATAAAGGACACATAGAGGAGTGAGGGTCAGTATGGGTGTGGATTAGAGTTTGGGGGTCTGTCCTGAGTGAGGACGTGCCGTTTGGTGTCTGTAGGTTACAGGAGACTAGGGTTTGAATGGGAGTGAAAATGAATGGGAGTCTATGGGAGGAACGAGGGATGGAGAGGACAAGAGACAAACAGACGAGTGCAGGTCAGACCAGCATTGAATTCATGCTCGGGGGTCTGCCCTGAGAGGGTGTATGTGAAACGGGGTCTGTCGGTTGAGCAGAAGGACAGTACATGGGCGTGTACCTTTCTACCCCATTCATTCCTAATGGGCAAAAATTGGAATTTTAATTTTTTTAGGAAAACTTCATTCCCGATCAGACCGAACATACCAGAGCCGGAATGATCTCAATGTCTCAACCTGTGGGGCTAGTTAGTGGACATAAAGTGGGAGTATAAAAGGGATAACGATAGCATTCCGTGTTGCACGGTCACTGATTACTCCTGGGTAGTGTGGAACGCTGGAGCGCTGACCCCTTGGCTTGTGATGGTTGTGGGTGTTGGGGGTGGACTGCAGCGCTCCCGGGGTGAAGATCAGTCAGATTAGAATGTTAAAGGCTGCTTAAGGGTGACTTCAAAGAGAAGGAAGGGAAGGATCCACCCCCCACACCCCCCACCACACACGCACCACCCCCCCTCACTGTCAGAGCACACGTTCCGAGCGGTAACTTGTCTCTCTGACCTCGTCTGAAAGAGCGCGGGACTCCAGCCAGACCTGCACAACCCGCGCTCCTCCTACCAGCCAATCACAGTTCTGTACCTGAGTGTGGGAGGAGCTAACTGGGGCTCTAATGACTTTGAGTGTCCTGATCTCCTGCAGTATGCATCCTTCTTTTCCCTATCCAGACTCGGGACTCTGCCTATGGATCGGTGAATGACCCGCACGTTTCTACTGAGCTCTAAACTCTGGCTCCTCTTCTTCTTTCCAGGCGGCTCAACACTCTGAACAAGTGTGCCTCCATGAAACTGGACGTGGGCTTCCCCAAGAAGAGAGTGAGTTACCAGCTTTCCCTCCTTAAAGCCATAAATGACATGCTTCCGTAAATAGATATCATTCCTTAAACTTCCCGTGTGTTTATTGTCCGGTTTTATTGCACTTTGGATGGTTTAGATGGCAAATTCCGGCACTTCAGGACCATTCCTTCCACAGTCCAGCGGCATGACGGACGTCTCGTGCATGGAGTCACGTATCCTCACTGTGGAACGAGTGTCCGAAGTAAAGGAAGTGCCACTTCTATCCACGCTGCCTTGCAGCCGTGGTTCTCCCAAGCTCGTGTTAGTTATCATCCTGCCCGTGCGCTTCAGCTTCCCCTGACAGGCAGGGGAGTGAGAGTAATCCTGAGGAATCGCTCTCCTGAACACATCCCGACAGCGGCTGGAATTCTATCCGCGTCTCTCTCGGTTGTTGACGAATATCTGGGATTCTTCCATTGTTGTGTCTTCAGAAATGTCGCCAAATATGACTGCAGGGTGTTGTGCACATTCATCACATGCCTTTTTTTGTGTTCAGTCGTTTTCTAGCGTTCTAGATACGACTGCTCTGAAGGAATGCGTCTTCGGGAACGCTTGTTTGATGATATTAGCTGGAGGTACTGGCAGGACCTCTCACAGCTGTTTCCTGTGCTGGGAGATGCCCAGGAGTTTTATCAGCCTCAGCGTTTATTAGAACCATCTGTTGTTGCCTTGTGGCAGACCGTTCAAATACAGGGAGCGTAATAGGTGCGGACTGGACGGACAAACGTGGACACACTACTAAATGGAAGCTGCGTCCGATGAAGCGAGAGGACGGGAATACCGTACAGGTTCTAAAGGAGTGTGCTTACGTGCACTCAATAATCCGATAACTCCGATATGTCGGATTTCGTCAGTCCCCTGTGACTGAAACATACCTAATAGTGCCTTACCCCTCGACCAGCACCAGCTGGGATTGGATTGGGCATGGACTGGACAAGGTTATGGATGCAGCCACCTCGATGTTTAGACATTGGTCCAGATTTGGTGGATGCCTTCCCTGGCATTTTACCTGTCGTTCCAGGTAGCTCCCAAACACTTCCAAGAGGATTCAAGAGGAATATGTCGAGTATGATTGGGTTATTGAATGCATGTAAACAGACTCAGTGATTTAGATATACGTATGATTGAGCACATGGAGCGTCAGTAAAACCTGTCGGCACGTCCACTCCACCCTTCAGGGGTCTCCTAGCGCATACCCCAGTTAGTAGATCAATCTTTAGACGAATATCCCAGATACTAGTTCCAGTTGCTGTTATTGGGTTAACCCCTGATGCACTCGTCTCTTTCAGAGCGAGGACTCGGATGAGGACGACCTGCTGGCCATCAGCAACAGATGGACGTTTGAGCGGAGCAGTCGCCGCTGGTCTCGCCTGCAGGACATCGACCTAATCCTGGGGGGAGCAGATGGGCGGAGCCCCTCGCAGGGTCCCGGCCTGCGGACAACAGTGAGCAGCGAGAGCGTTCTGACCGACCTGAGCGAGCCAGAGATCTGCTCCCTGCACAGTGAGGACTCTCTGTCCATCATGCCGGACTCCGCCTCCCTCTCCCACCTGAGCATCCCCCGAGACCTGCCTCACTACGGCTCACTTCCTGCCAAAAGCGGGCGCCGTGGCCGCACGCGTGCCAAGGACTTTCTGAGGCGCATGGAGACGCTGGGGCGTTCGTGGGGGCCCTCGTTGGGGCGTCCAGATCGCCGCTCGATAGCTATTAGTGGGCCAGTCCTGCAGAGCCAGCCGGAGGCCCTCAAAACACTGCGCTGCGTCCCAATAGTCAATGGAGAGCAGTTAGGTACTGAAAAGTCTCCCACTGCTGGCAACTGCTCAACCATGCTTGCTAGCAGTGAGGAGACGAGCCAATCAGAGACCACTGAGAGCACTGGGACCGAACTGAAGGAACGTGTACCCAAACTCCACAGTGCCAGCAAGCGGGCAGGGGTGTACCTGGAAGATCTGGACGTCCTGTCCGGTGTCCCACAGAGGAGGAGACCCATAGAGCATAGCCGGAGGAACGAATTCCGCTCCTATGAGGACCTGGTGGTGCACATCCCAAAGGACCACAAGCCAGGCACTTTCCCCAAGGCGCTGTCCATCGAGAGCCTGGCCCCCGCAAGCGGAGACACTAGGAACTGGAGAGTCCAGGAGCCAGAGCGGCCGCAGCAGCCACGTGCCGGCAAGGCCACAGGCCAGAGGGAGCATCGGCCCGTGACCCGCTGCTGCCCACGGGGCAGCCGGATTAGCGTGTACGACAATGTGCCAGGTTCGCACCTGTATGCCAGCACTGGAGACCTGATGGACCTTGAGAAGGAGGACCTCTTCCCGCACTTGGACGACATTCTGCAACATGTGAACGGCCTGCAGCAGATCGTGGATCACTGGTCCAAGAATGTCCTGCCTGAGGGTGAATGCGAGGGTGAGGGTGGGATGATGGATGCTCAGTCGTCTAGTCAGATTACGCTGGATTTCGAAGGGACCTCAGTTACCACACCCAGTGACGGAGACAGGGATGGCGTGTCTCTGAACGATACAGACACCTCTAGCACCAGAGAGAGGCGGGACTCGGGAGTGGGGGCATCACTGACACGACCTCGGTAAGAACCTGCACCTCAGAACTATCCAGTCCAGTTCTACAGAGAGACAGTCTCCTGCCAAGGTCTTTTACCACTGTACAGTCAAAGCATAGGCATTGCTATCTGGACAGACCATCTCTAGCCCAGTTACCCTGGCAACTTTAGATTATTGTGCTTAGTGTAGACGGGGTAGGTAGGAGTCCAGGGACTGGTTCTACATAGTCACTTTATGATTCTCTATCTAAGAATGGGCAACAACTGCACCATATTCAGTACACATGATCTAATAAACTGTGCAGGCCGATGCACCATCGCTGTGGTAACCATCTGGTCCAAACTGGTCCACCATGGCTCTGGTAACCATCTGGTCCAAACTGGTCCACCATGGCTGTGGTCAATTCTAACCTTTCTAGTAGATCAGTAGATCAGTCAGATCAGTCAGGTGTTGCACCCAGAAGGAATCAACCAACAGGCTCCGGCATGCATATGACATAGGCATATACGGGTCTTATCTCTGTACCTGACTGACCCAACAGCCACCATTACAGACCTCCAGTGAGCAGTGGTGTCCTCCATGAGTCCTCCTGTTAGTGCAGCACCATTGGCAGACGGCTGCACCACGCAGGACTACATGCACACAGACCGTTACCACGACTGTCCTTAACACCACGCCACCGTCACCAAAGACTGCAGTGGTGTCGTACCAGACTGTCATGGAGTGACTCAGAATGGCAGCGGGTCATCTTCAGTGACGAGTTCCGCTTTAGTCTTGGTGGAGACGCCCAACGAACCCGTGTGCGGAGGCACCGTGGTCAGCACCGAGATGAACCGTTTGTTGTCACACGTCCAGAAGGCCTGGTGTCCCTCCACCTCCACCCCTACCGCACCATCTGCAGGAACTGTGTGAGGATGTTCAAGCTGCATGGGATGGATTATCACAGGACACCATTAGGAACCTCTACAGCTCCATACCGAGACGTCTGGCGTGTTGGGTTAGCGAACACGGCGGCCCGACGCCATACTGAGAGACAGACTTCTGTATGTGTAGCTCAATAAATATTGATCATATCAGTCTAAATTTATCATCAGTTATTGATCCTGGTCTCCTTTATCCTCCTTCCCAACACACCTGCACTCCCACACCTCCTTCTGGGTGCAGCTGTTCTTTTGATGATGAGTAGATTTATAGATTTATAGATATAGATAGATTTTGTTTGTGTAATAATTACAGAAGTAGGTATAAAGTAGTAGTAGGAATCCTGTCTCTCTTATCTTTAGCCACAACACTGCTGAAGTCATTGGTTTCCAAATGCGATCTGGATATAGACTATTGCGATTGATAAAGAGCTTTCAGGTAATGAATATTCATGTCTTGTTTTTCTGACCTCAGCCTCAGGTGGCCCAGCTTCAGGATGTCCAATCGCCTCAGCCAATCAGGAGCCTCGTTACAAATCTCCAGCCAGTCGGCAGGCCAGCTCAGCCTGTTGCAGAAGTTCTCGCTGCTGCGCTTAACGGCCATCATGGAGAAATATTCCATGTCCAACAAACATGGCTGGACCTGGTGAGTGCTGTTTGAAGCTCATGTGAATACAGGATGGCGTCAGGTCACTGTCAACACTAGGGGGCGCAAAAACCCAGGGGGTAAAACATATACCTGCAGGTTTGAACATTTCGAGCGTGTAAACATCCCACTCCTGAGCGCATTGGGTCTTGAAGGGGGTGTTTTGACAGTTTAGGGGCGGGCACATGGGCCGGTTCTGTCAGCAAATGCTATTGGCTGATTGCACCTGGTATTGTGACTGACCGCCACTACGAAACTCCTCCTCCAGAACAACAAAGATGGCAGACTAAGAGACGATGAGATCAATTAAAAACCAATCGCTGGTTTGTCTAATTAAGTTGGCAACGGAATATCTGCAACCCGTACTGTGTTACGAGACTGTGTTACAGAACGTATCGTCAGTGACGTGTGGTATACATAATAAATCTGTTATTTAAAACAAAGTGTTGTATAAAGCTACGTAGCAGTTGGGCTAGTAAGCTAGCCTAGTTAGCGGTAACGTTATAGTCTTAACTCGAACATCAGCTAGCGAGGACAGGTCACACAGACAGATATTTAAACATCTGGATGTCTGTTTTGATGTATGGCCTAATTCATCATACTGATGATGCGCCTTGCTGTATTCTGTAACTGCCTCTGTTGTGAGTTGATGGAAACAGGCAATCGGGCCACAGGAATTAATGCATGCTCATAAAAAGCTTCACAATTAAATCAGCAAATTAAATAAACCAGCGATTGGTTTTTAATTGATCTCAGCTGTCAGCGTTCCTCTTCGTCCGCCATCTTTGTTGTTCTGGAGGAGGCTGTTGTTTCGTAGTGGGCGGTCAGTCACGATACCAGGTGCCAATATCAGCCAATAGCATTCGCTGACCGAACCGGCCTATGTGCCCGCCCCGAAAACTGTCAAAACCACCACCCCGTCAATACTCGGAGCGCAGAGAGCAGCCGACGGTAACCCACTAGCAGGTTGAGAGGTGTGTGTTTTTCACCCTGTGTTTTTGCGCCCCCTAGTGTTGACAGTGATCTGAAGCCGTAATACAGTCCTCCACACCGTCTCCAGGTATTTGAAGGGATTCGTGTTCATCACTCCCGTCACACAGAGGACGTACTGGTGTACGGTACACACTGAACACCTCCTAAATCAGCCGGGGAAGGGAAAGTGCTGGAGTGGGAGGTTGTCATGTTTTTGCGGGAGTGTGCCGGTCTGCTGAAGGTTGAGCACTCCTCTTATCTAACGGGAGCGCTCTATCAGTGTCTACCATCACAGCAGCTCGGAACAGCTACAGTGCGCGCTGTGTGTGCGGAGCATGTGTGGCACAGAACAGTGAAAGACTGGGTGTGTGTATTTAGCACTTTGTGGGGACCCATAAATCAATTCCGGGATGCTGGAGTGTTTAGACACTGTGTCCACTCACTGTCCACTCTATTAGACACTCCTACCTTGCTGGTCCACCTTGTAGATGGACAGTCACAGACGATAGCTCATCTGCTGCTGCACAGTGCAGTGTTGGTCATCCTCTAGTCCTTCATCAGTGGGGACAGGACGCTGCCCCACAGGACGCTGTTCTGCTGTCTGTCCCTTGTCTTCCTTCTGCCTTGTTTACCGTCCCTGTTGTGTTTTCCTGCCATGTGTTTCTGTTTTCCTGCTGCTCCTGCTTTGCTCCTCTCCCTTTCCCCCTACACCTAGTAATTGTCCCCAGGTGTGTCGTGTCTGTTGCCCCCTTTATTTATAACCCTTGGGTTTGGTGTTGTTTTTGTACATGCCCTGTGACCTGCATGTGTGGTTGGTCACGTCCCACTCTGTCCCCCTGGTAAACTCTTATTCTGTGTCATATAAAATTAAATAAATCAAATTAAATAAACGTTAACGTGTACAATCATGTCAGCAGGAGGATCTAGGTGCATGAGCATCATGTAGCCCCAGTAATCAGAACAGAGGAGTGCGTTAGTGTGTGTGAGAGATTGAGAAAGAGACACACAGGCTGACAAAACCACATGTAGAAGAAACGAGGAAAAGACACGCTGTTCTTTGCGGCTATCTGTGTTCACATCCCGTCATGCTACTTTTCCAGTCAGTGGAATGCATCCAGGCTCCAGATGCCTATCTTGAAAACCATCCTAGTGTGAAAGGAGGCCTGTACGGGCCCGGTGGCCGGTCTACACGTCCCTGCTCACTAGAAAAGCTCTGGGTGATGAACTCCCCTGTGCATGTCACTGCTATGACGCACACCACGCTGACTCTTCTGCGTCCGTGTCTCCCAGGTCTGTGCCAAAGTTCATGAAGCGGATGAAGGGCCCCGAGTACAGGGATAAGAGCGTGTTTGGAGTGCCTCTCATCGTGCATGTGCAGCGCTACGGCCAGCCTCTGCCTCTCTGCCTGCAGCTGGCGCTGCGCTACCTCCGGAGCCAATGCCTGGATCAGGTCAGTTAAGCTTCATATAGCAGAGCGTGACTGGGCTTTTGCTCTATCAGCTTACTAACTGAAATTCAATCAACTCTAAATGTTCAGGTGCTGTTTCAGGATAGGACAGTGACAGTGATGGTTAGGAGGGGAGGATGTTTGCTGGGTGTTTGGTATTTCTGTCCCACCAAATGGTTCCAGTTAGAGACTAGGAAAGTAGCTGTGCCGCTTAGGCTTGTGCTGCCTAGTTGTTAGGTGTTGCTATGAGTGGGAGTCTGTGGGAGGAACGAGGGATGCATAAACGACACATAGGGCGTGTGGGACAGTATGGGTCAGTATGTCTGTGGGTTATAGTTTGGGGATCTGTCAGCTGAGCAGAAGTACAGTAGATGGGTGTGCACTTTTATACCCTATTCATTCTTAATGGGAGTAAAGGGTGGGCCCCTACACCTGTTCCAGCCCAGCAGGTAAACGTCAGCTCAAGGAGAGGCCCCCATTAACAGAGGTCCCATCATGGTTTGATCATCTGAACTGACAGGAAGTCCCCTTGAACTAGGCACCAATCCCAAAACCTCTCCCCGAGTGCTGTGGATAGGGCGGCCCAGTGCTCCGGGCAAGTGTTCTCACTGCCCCCTAGTGTTTGTGTTCATTAGTGTTGTATGGTGTGTGTGTGTGTATGCATCACAGTGTCCCGGGAATGAATGACATCTAGGGTCTCCTTCATGGCTGTGTCCTTTCTGACCTCAGGTGGGGCTTTTCCGTAAGTCCGGCGTGAAATCCCGGATCCAGGCTCTGAGGCAGATGTGTGAGACCTCTCCGGAGAGCGTGGACTATGAGGATCAGTGCGCGTACGACGTGGCGGATATGGTGAAGCAGTTCTTCAGAGATCTCCCGGAGCCGTTGCTCACCAGCAAGATGGGGGAGACCTTCCTCCACATTTACCAGTGTAAGTGGAAGCTCAGGTTCCCTCAGGGACCAGGGAAGTGACTGGAATGATTCCCCTCCTGTATCGGTATGTTCTCTCTCTGTGCAGACGTTCCTAAAGAGCAGCGCTTGCAGGCCGTGCAGGCAGCCATCATGCTGATGGCAGACGAGAGCCGCGAGGTCCTGCAGACACTGCTCTGCTTTCTGAGCGATGTCACGTCGTCTGTAGAGGAGAATCAGATGACCCCGATGAACCTGGCCGTG
>JAMWET010007066.1:0-17500 GCA_024036415.1 Prochilodus magdalenae | reverse complement strand
ACCCCCACAGAAAACATAACTACCCCAGAGTATACATAACTACCCCCACAGTACACATAAGTACACCCACAGTATACATAACTACCCACACAGTATACATAACTACCCACACAGAACACAACTACCCCCACAGAACACATAACTACCCCCACAGTATAAGTGACATACTGGGCGTATTATAACATTAACTCTAATGTGTATAATATATATAACGTTAATACAGCGTTTCATCAACAGATCACAAACCAGCTCTGGGTGCGCTGATTCCTGCTGTCCTGCCATCTAACGTTAGCGAACAGGTACTACAGCAGACACTAGATGGCGCTGTCGCTCTTTTAAACCAAACTCCTCACTGAGACGGAGAACCAAATGCGTTTCAGGGGGCGGGATTCGGACTGAGCCAGGGCATGTTTTTATTTATATTTATTAATCTGATCTCAGCTGCTAACCTCTCAGAGCTCAAACACCTCATCAGGGCTTTCAGAGGATTAACAGGGGCACTGGGAATGATGGGAATAACGATCTCATGCAGTCAAAAAAAAACAAAAAAAACAAATGAATAGCAATAACACTGCAGGTGTATCTGTTCCTCATCCACGTTTATTAACTCTCCTTACCTTTATAGGTGGACAAGTAAACAAGTCTCTGTCTCACAACCTGTCCCTGTCTGTCTCTGTCTCTGTCTCTGTCTTGTCCTGTCCTGTCCCTGTCCCTGTCCTGTCCCTGTCCTGTCCTGCCCCTGTCTGTCTCTGTCCTGTCTCTGTCCTGCCCCTGTCTGTCTCTGCAGCTCTCCTGATTTTTCCTTGTGCTGTCCTGTGCCTCTCTTTGTTTTAGTTTGTAGCTCCTCCTGTCTCCGCCTGCTTGTCATGCCCCTCACCTGTCCCTAGATTGTAGCCCCGCCCTTCCCAGGTGTTCCTTGTTAGCCCTTGTGTATTTAGACTCCTCGTTGTGGCCTTGGTGCGTGCTGGGTGTTTTTGTAGCCTTGGTCATGTTTTGGTTTTTATGTTTTTGATTTCTGT
Source organism: Prochilodus magdalenae (assembly GCA_024036415.1). Lineage (NCBI taxonomy): Eukaryota > Metazoa > Chordata > Actinopteri > Characiformes > Prochilodontidae > Prochilodus > Prochilodus magdalenae. Next base: position 16,481 of record JAMWET010007066.1, on the reverse strand, counting down.
TTGTTCTTTTTGGTTTATACTTCACACTTGCACTTGCATCCTGCCTCCTCGTCTCTCCACTTTTCTAGAACAAATCTTAAAGTGCTTTATAATGGGATGCAGTAAAATACATTAACAATATGAATATATTTATATATTTAAATCAAAAATCACACACAGGACATTACCTAACCATCACTAATGACTAAAGGCTATGGAACAGAAGTAACTCATTAGGCTCTAAGGTCACATGACTTTCCTGCTTCCAGCTAAAGCAGTGCTGGGGACAGTTCGTAAAGTCGTGTGACCTGGAACACCTGTGCACATCCATTACACCTACAATTAACATTGGGTGAGTCCCAACTGCGCACCTAATACTAACACGAGCGAGTGTTTGAGTGTGTAGTGTATAGTACGCTGTGAATGTTGAGGATACTGAAACACAACCCCCCTTGAGAACCGGCCAGTTTCTGAGTACAGCAAAGATGGACACTAATGTCCCACAATGCAACAGGAAACGGAAAGGGCGGAGCTTCTCATGTCTGGAAAAATGGTGGATGGTGATGCCACGGCAGCTGTGGAGGTGAGTTGAACCCAAATGTGTCCAAACAGCCTATATAATAAATGTACTCTAGTTAATGATGTGTTAATTTGTGTTATGTAAATAAATCTCTGCTGGAGCAGCCTATCAGAGTCCAGCTCAGTATGATGCAATGACATCACTTCCTGTTAGTAAGAAATGATGTAGGATGTTAATACTGTGTGTACTAACGGCAGAACTTGCACTATTACGATCAGTACAGAGTATATACTGTGTAGTGTTAGTGTGTAGTACAGAGTATATACTGTGTAGTGTTAGTGTGTAGTACATGGTATATACTGTGTAGTGTTAGTGTGTAGTACAGAGTATATACCGTGTAGTGTTAGTGTGTAGTACAGTGTTTATACTGTGTAGTGTTAGTGTGTAGTAGAGTGTGTATACTGTGTAGTGTTAGTGTGTAGTAGAAAGTATATACTGTGTAGTGTTAGTGTATAGTACAGAGTATATACTGTGTAGTGTTAGTGTGTAGTACAGTGTATATACTGTGTAGTGATAGTGCGTAGTACAGAGTGTATACTGTGTAGTGTTAGTGTGTAGTACAGTGTATACTGTGTAGTGTTAGTGTGTATTAGAAAGTATATACTGTGTAGTGTTAGTGTGTAGTACAGAGTATATACTGTGTAGTGTTAGTGTGTAGTACAGAGTATATATTGTGTAGTGTGTAGTAGAAAGTATATACTGTGTAGTGTTAGTGTGTAGTACAGTGTATATACTGTGTAGTGTTAGTGTGTAGTACATGGTATATACTGTGTAGTGTTAGTGTGTAGTACATGGTATATACTGTGTAGTGTTAGTGTGTAGTACAGAGTATATACTGTGTAGTGTTAGTGTGTAGTACAGAGTATATACTGTGTAGTGTTAGTGTGTAGTACATGGTATATACTGTGTAGTGTTAGTGTGTAGTACAGAGTATATACTGTGTAGTGTTAGCGTGTAGTACAGAGTATATACTGTGTAGTGTTAGTGAGTAGTACAGAATATATACTGTGTAGTGTTAGTGTGTAATACAGTGTATATACTGTGTAGTGTTAGTGTGTAATACAGTGTATATACTGTGTAGTGTTAGTGAGTAGTACAGAGTATATACTGTGTAGTGTTAGTGAGTAGTAGAGAGTGTGTATACTGTGTAGTGTTAGTGTGTAGTACAGTGTATATACTGTGTAGTGTTAGTGTGTAGTACAGAGTATATACTGTGTAGTGTTAGTCTGCAGTACAGGGTATATACTGTGTAGTGTTAGTGTGTAGTGTTAGTGTTTGGTAGTCATAGACTGTGAATGATACCAATGGGCAGTTCTTGACAACAGGAGCCAACAAATTATTGGTCTGTCGAAGTTTTGATCGGTGATGGACGTGTGGCCTGGCCTGCTTTATTAAGTGGTGTAGTTTATTACTGAAATATTCTATATTATAAGCCCCCCGCAGCTACGACCCAAACTACTCTACCCCTCTGTAAAAACAAACCAAAATCCCCCCAACTGGGCGAGAACCTGTCCGATCTGGCAACACTGGCCCACCGGTTTCTCAGAAGAAACCTGCACTGCAGTCCCGCGCTTGTCCACTAGATGGCAGAGTCGAAGCTTTCAAGAGACGAGACTACCTTTCCAGGGCTTGTATTGTGGAGCAGACTGAAACAGTGCACGCCAGCCACACAGAGGTCAAAGAACAATTTATGTTTTGAGAAACGGCAGCCCTGAACACCTTCTCCTGAACACACACTGGAGCGGAACTATTGATCAGCCCTCGATTGGAATAATACGTCTAAACAAACAGGCCTGGGCGATACAGAGGACGCTCAGAGCCGGCAGTAAATCTTCATTAGGCTAAAGTGAGTCAGTGGAGTGTCCTTCTCTCCTCTAATGTCTCTCCTCTCCTCATACATCACCGGGGGGCATCAATGAGAGCCACAAACCCATTCACACACTCACTGTTTGTGTGTGTGTGTGTGTACGCCAAGAGAAATTGCCACATCCTCCATGACAGTCTTAAGTGTCTGACATATTTTAGCTTGATTATATTACATGGGGTCAGTTGAAGTGTTGTGAGAACCTGGGTGGCTTTAAAAGTGCAGTGACCCCTGCTGGAGGACGTTGGTACTTACACTGTGCACCTGTTTCCTTGAGTTTAAAGTCAGCTTTGAAAATGCCGTCCCTCTAGAGCACCGTGTTATTAGAGGTGTGTTTTGGCTGGTCAGTGATGCAGTAAAGGTGAATTATATACACCGTAGCTTGGTGTGTAGGGTTCACATCGTGCGCCATGCGAATAAGAGAGCTCGTCTGCACACATGACGGAAGCAAGGACGGGTCTTATCTCTGTACCTGACTGACCCAACACCACCATTACAGACATCCAGCGAGCAGTGGTGTCCTCCATGAGTCCTCCTGTTAGTGCAGCACCATGGGCAGACGGCTGCACCACGCAGGACTACATGCACACAGACCGTTACCACGACTGTCCTTAACACCACGTCACCGTCACCAAAGACTGCAGTGGTGTCGTACCAGACTGTCATGGAGTGACTCAGAATGGCAGCGGGTCATCTTCAGTGACGAGTCCCGCTTTAGTCTTGGTGGAGACGCCCAACGAGTCCGTGTGTGGAGGCACCGTGGTCAGCACCGAGATGAACGGTTTGTTGTCACACGTCCAGAAGGCCTGGTGTCCCTCCACCTCCACCCCTACCGCACCATCTGCAGGAACTGTGTGAGGATGTTCAAGCTGCATGGGATGGATTATCACAGGACTCCATCAGGAACCTCTACAGCTCCATACCGAGACATCTGGCGTGTTGGGTTAGCGAACACGGCGGCCCGACACCATACTGAGAGACAGACTTCTGTATGTGTAGCTCAATAAATATTGATCATATCAGTCTAAATTTATCATCAGTTATTGATCCTGGTCACCTTTATCCTCCTTCCCAACACACCTGCACTCCCACACCTCCTTCTGGGTGCAGCTGCTCTTCTGGTGTTGAGGGTATGTACTGTAAACTGGTATATGTTTGATGTATATTTGTTTATATACAGTCGATAATGAAAAGGCTTAGTAGCAGACTGTTCTATAAAAGCACAGCAGAGTTATTTGAAGGTGCGTCATGTGACTTGTATGGTGTGAGTGTGAGATCCTAGGGTTACTCGGGGGGATGAGAGGCTGTTAATCAGACGGCTTGTGTGTTAATCATCACCCTGCACTTAACACATTCACCTTGTTTGCCTCGTTACCGTCCACGGGCAGGAACAGACACATCCACCACAACTAGCACACGCACTCTCACCCACGGCATCCACCAACGCTTTTCACACGGCACTACAAACGCAGCCTGGGCCGTGGACTGGGGAGCGTCCTGCACAGGAGGAGACACCCCTGCACTTCTAAAGCCACAGAAAGACGTGAATAAATAAAAGATTAAAGGCTGAATTATTGATATCAGGGTGTCTGGATAGGTGGGTCGGTGGATGGGTGTGTCTGTGTGTCTGTGTGTGTGTGTGTGTGTGTGTGTGTGTGTGTGTGTGTGTGTGTGTGTGTGTGTGTGTGTGTGTGTGTGTGTGTGTGAGGGTGTGTTTGTTTATGTGTCTAGAGGGGCTGTAAAGGTTCCAGTACCATATCCTGATTTATGTTCCTCTACAAAGAGGAGGTGTGTCCCCGTGTGCTGTTAGTAAACCTCTGCTGGATTAGAATACGCCAGTGTACTTCAGTTTACCGTTTGAGTGACAGACTGAAAGCCGCCGTCTGATTGGAGCAGATGTTGCGCCAACACCCATATATACTGTTCAGCATTAATGGAGCTCCGCAGATGAGCGGGTCTCCCGGACCATGGATGCCACGGATGCTGGCGTTAGAACTGCGCCGGAATACTCTCTCTGCTCCTCATCCCGGTGGATCCATGATTTCCCAGAATTCCAGGTTTTGAGTCCATAGGACACTTATGTCCACTCCTCCTCAGTCCACCTTTAAATGAGCTCGGGTCCAGAGAAGGCGGTGGTGCTGTTTCTGGGTCGGTTTATATCTGGGCTCTCCTGTGCAGGGTGGAGTTTACCTTGTGTGTGTGGAGCAGTGATGAACCGTGTTGGGAAGTTTTCCTAAACCCATGCAGTGACTCCACTCCTGAATCGTCGGGTCTGTTTTTAATGAAGTCCAGTCTGCGGGGCTGACCATCCAGTCCTGGTTCTGGTCTCTTGCGTACAGAGGTTCTCCGGATTCTCAGGATCTGTTAGTGTGTGGTGTAAGTGGCGATCATTTTCAGGTTCTTTGCTGTGTTGAGGAAATTCTTTCCGCAGTTCAGTGACTCCTCCCACATTCTTCCTTCCGATAGACTCCACCCCTCTGGGAAGCACGTTAAGGCCCACCCATGTTACTGCCCTGTTAGCAGCTAACCCAACGAGCTACGAGGTGTTCCTCTAGGTGCAGCTGTACCAGTAGGGTTAGACGATACCTCTGATTTATCGTTCGATCCGATACCAGGTAATACTGAGGCTGATATCTCGATACTGATACTTTTTCTTTCTATAAAGGTGAAATCAGTTTCACCTTAAGAATAAGAAGCTGGAGAACAGGAATTTAGCTTCCGCCTCATCTGTTTCCCGTTACCTGGTTTAGTTATTACAGTACTGAGATGTGGATTCCAGCAGGAATACCAGGAGGAGCTCCGTGTTCAGAGAATTAGGAGGGAACACACTCCGGCATTATAACTGAGCAGAGCTGGCAGTAAAACTACAGACATGGCAAATTCATACCGGGTTAATATCACAGAGCTCTGTGATAATCAGTCACGCTACACCACCTCCCCAGGTAAAACTAATCCCGCTCCAGTAAGGCTTTATTTGCTGGCTGTTTTTGGAAGCAGAGGAAGAAGATGGAGGAAAAGGAGTTCTTTCTTTCCATCCTTTTCAGCAGCATTTTGTCTTGTTGTTTATTTATTTATTTATTTATTGATTATCAATGGGAGACAGGCTACACATCCCTTCTCCTTAATAATTAATAAATGACATTAATATTTGTGCACCAGAATCTTTAAAGTAAGCGGCAGGATCTGGAGCCTCGGTACTTCGGTTTCCATCCTCCCCTGCCTGTTTCCCAGCCCTCTGTTGCCCCAGGCTGTAAAATAAGAATTAGAATGAGCATTGAATTCATGACTGCTGTGAGGGTCTGTTAGTATGACCAGGCTAGGTGGTCTGCATAGTGGGAGACGTGAGTCCAGAAAGTCTATGAAGGGATACTCCAGTTGAAGTCCTCGCAGTGGTCACCTGACAGCAGTCCAGCGGTCCAGAGAAGGGCTAACTGATGATTATCCGTTCTTCAGCGTCTCCAGCCTTTCAGTCCTATCAGGAGGTGAAAGGGACATACAGGAGGCACAGCGGGCGAGAGGGGAGTTTTGGGTTTTGTCTGAATTTGACCCCAAATGAAGCTGGGACCTTACAGGGACCTTATGTTCTGGTCCGTATGCTGGGTTGTCCTCATGTCTAGCAGACCTCTGACTGGTGGAGAGATCACCGAGGTCACTCTGAACCCAGCAGAGAGAGCTGTTAGAGCTCCATCAGCACTCCTTCTCCCCGCAATTCAGTAAGAGCTTCATTTCACAGGTAAGAGACGAGCTTAATGCCTAATGCATAGCCCGAGAGAGAGAGAGAGAGAGAGAGAGGGAGGGAGGGAGAGAGAGAGAGAAAAACATACAGTTGCTGTGGCTACCGCTCCGTTCAGTCTTTGTCCTCGTGTTCTGTTTTTACAAGCGTTACAGCAACCGCCGCTTTCTGCAGCACCGAGTCTGAAAATAGGAACGGTTAGAACAACACTGTCAGTGAAGCCCACACTGCAGGATAATGGGGACGATTTTGAAGACTCCTTCTGACTAAAAGTCTCTGGCGGATCTGAAATGATGGTCTTCCAAGATTATCCTGTAGTGTGGGCCACCTACCATCCAATCTTTAGTACTGACTCGGTGTCCTGTAGTGTGGGATGAATGACTCAGTGTCCTGTAGTGTGAGGAGGATGTCTCAGTGTCCTGTAGTGTGAGGAGGATGTCTCAGTGTCCTGTAGTGTAAGGAGGATGTCTCAATGTCCTGTAGTGTAAGGAGGATGTCTCAGTGTCCAGTGTCCTGTAGTGTGGGATGAATGACTCAGTGTCCTGTGGTGTGGGATGAATGACTCAGTGTCTTGTAGTGTGATGGATGGCTCAGAGTCGTTTAGTGTGGGGCGGATAACTCCGTGTCCTGTAGTGTGTGGTGGACGACTCGGTGTCCTGTAGTACTCCTGTAGTATCTGCCCTGAGTGAACACATGGTGTTTGGTGGCTGTAGGTTAAAGGAGACGACAGGGTTTGAATGGGGGTCTAAGTGAATAACGAGGGATGGGGAAGAACGGGAAGGGGTCAGACTATCCTTGAATTTGTGCTCCGGGGTCTGTGTATGTGAAACGGTGTCTGTCGGACGAGCGGATTTACAGCAGATGGACATGCATTTTTCTACACCTTCATTCTATAAGGCGAAAATCGGAAATTTTCTCTGATGGCGGGATTTTAGGAAAATTGTTAATCGGATCAAAAAGCTGTACCCAAGCACACGGGACCAGTTTCATCCCAGGAGACAGTATAGATAATCAGATAACAGTAAACGTGCCCAAGGTTGTGCGCTTGGTTCTCCATCTGTCTCCGTTTCCTTTTCTTTACTCCTAATTTTAATTATCACTAAATAATAATAACAGCGTTCCATGATTACGGAGTTCATTACCTTGCCGTGTTCGGAGTGGCTCCTTAATGGCTGTTAATGGGGAAATCAGGAGCACTGCACAGAACATGATTATTACCAACAAGACATTTATGATTCGAGTAGATCCGAGTTTTCCTCCAGTCTGGAACTGCAGTCACAATTCACCGACTTCAACACAGTGCATTATGGGAAGGGCTTAATTGGAAATAATGAAGTCCCAGAAACACTGTGTGCTGATGGATCCGGTAAACAGGTCCAGGGAAACAAGCATAGTGTTCATGAACCTGTATCGGTACTGAGGCGTCTCCATTCCAGGGGGCTGCAGTCTTTGGTGACGGTGACGTGGTGTTAAGGACAGTCGTGTTAACGGTCTGTGTGCATCTGTGTGGTGTTAAGGACACCGCTGCCGCTGGATGTCTGTAATGGTGGCTGTTGGGTCAGTCAGGTTCAGAGGTAAGACCCGTCCTTGCCTATGTAACATGTGAAACCCACCCACCAAGTTCCATTCCTGTCGGTTGGTTCCTTCTTTGTGCATTTGGGTAATGGTTCTGGACGAGCCCCGGCCGTGAAGATAGCTACTTTGATTTTTGAAGCAGCTTAATAAACTGTGTGTACATCCACCCACCTCAGACTCTCCCTCGGTGCGGAGGCCATTGTGGCCCTGGATGCTAAGGGCCTGCTGCATAACCTTCCCACTTGCACATATTGGATCAGGGATATTTCATCCTCCCATAGACCCGGGTACGTTATCCAGGGGCATCTTTGTAAATTGTACAAAGTCTGGCGACCTCCTTTGTTCCATTATGGATGCAATAAGGTTTGACCTTGCCGAAGGAACGTCCTTTTCTCCAGCCCTGCCTCTCTGCTTGCTTTGTGATGTTGAAATGCTGGGTGTGCTGTTCTATTCGCTCCTCTGAACATACACAATCATAACGGGGGGTGGACCAATGATGCCTGTGACTAACTGAATGGACTGAAGTTGCCCATTTTACTGGATAGCAATTCCACACGTCCGATATCTCCTGCAGGAGGCACTGTAAACCCATTCCAGTCAGCATTCCTTCACTAAACTGGTCTCTGGTGTTCTACACAGAAGGTATGTGGCTTTGTTAGGGGTGGAAATGGGCAGCTGCGGTTCTACACTCCCATCTCCACCCTATGAGTCTCCCTTCCAGAACGAAACCAGCTAGTTCCCCTTTGTTAGTGAGCTAGCTCATGAATAATGAGATGAGCTTTGCTCTGATTGGCTGGTTTACAGCGAGACGTCACCCACGATGATCACACAGAGCATCTGGAAATAGACTATATATAAATTGAGCTTCCATGTAAATAAGCTCCGCCCTTATACTATTTAGTGAGCTGTGCTAGTTAGCATGGAGCTAATGCTAGTAGCTAACGTTCCCTGTACTAGCTACTGGCTCCATCTGGACACCAACACACAGTAGATTAAAGTTGATCCTCACTATGGAGCTCTCAGTTTAAGATGATCTGCTCCAACCGCCACACACGGATACAATCACACAGCATGGCTGCTACTTACAGGCTGCTGTTGGGGCGGTGGTGTTAATAAAGGTGGAGCTGCTCCTCTCTTCAGTCTCTTCAGGGTCAGACGCTGAGCGGAGCTGCTCCATATTGTCCAGAGAGGTTTGGGAATCTGTCCGGAGTGGAATGTGCAGACTGCAGGATTAAAGGTGTTCCGGGATCCTGTTAAAGATGTGGGAGCTGGAGTTCCTGTTCTCCAGCTTGATTTAGGAATTTTACGGTCCACCTTAAATGGTGCTGCAGGACATTCTGGCGCCTGTACAAGCTGCAGCATTTAAGGTGGAACGGAACATTGGATTAAGGAGGTAGTGAATAGGAAGAACTTCTTTGGGAAGGGAATGGAAAGCGCTGAGATGCACTTCCTAGCCTGGAATGCTAGATGTCTCCACATGGTCCACCATGTTGGTTCTGGAGCGCCGTTGTGGTTATATATAAATGTTGGGGGTGTAAATATTAATGAGTCTGTTCCGTAACAGTTTAGGATTTTTGGAATTGGTCCATTTTCCTGTCCTCTTCTGGAAATGCATTTGAAGGAGGAACAGCAGACTGAGGTTTACGGTATGTCGGTTCTAGGTACTGAACTCTCCTTATTACACCTGTACCAACAACAGTTTCCAGTCTATGGAACCTTTAATCAAGTACAGCAATTTGGCTTTGTATTTGTCTATTTGCATTTAAGGTGGAATGGGAAACCTTGAACAAGAAGCTGAGGCACCAGAATGTAGCATAACTCCTGCACCACTTAAGGTGGAACAGAAAGATTTCAGCAAGAAGCTGAATGTAACTGCTGTACCTTTTAAGGTGGAATGGGAATACTTGAACAAAAAGCTGTGCACTCTGTGTAAATAGGCTCCGCCCTTAAACTATTTAGTTAGCTATGCTAGTTACTCTGAGCTAATGCTAGTCGCTAACGTTCCCTGTACTAGCTACTGGCTCCACCTGGACACCAACACACAGTAGAGTAAAGTTGATCCTCACTATGGAGCTCTCAGTTTAAGATGATCTGCTCCAACCGGTAAACAGCTTTAACCGGAGGCACCGGATTGTAGCATAACTCCTGCACCACTTAAGGTGGAACGGCACAATTATCAAGAAGCAGGTGTATAAGAAGATGACCTGTCACTGACAGTTGAAAGGCATGACAAGGGATGAGGGGGTTGCTCTGTTTCTGCTGGACGGGTAGGGCACATTAGCACTCGGTCAGTATTGTTATATCTGGTTTGCTAATGGTGGGAGCGACCGGTTCACACTGCAGAAGCAATTGTGGTGAGAGTTTGCCAACCCACATCCTGCTAACGCTGAGCGGTGTGTTTGTTTTACTGCTGAGTTCAAATATCAACAATCATTCTCCAGAATCAGACAGTAATACTGGGTAATGATGCAACTCAGGATATCAGTTGCACAGTGTCCGTTTGCCTCTCCTGTGTGGACTTAGATCTATCACCAAGAGACGAGTTCACTGGACTATATAAATCCTACTGGTGACACCATATAGTGTCCCGCTCGGTCACACAAGCATCACGCTCTACTGCACCCATAGTGTACTTCGGTCCTTTTTGGCCAATCCGGCAAATTGAACCTTATCCTATCCACATCTGGATCTTGCACAACCCTCAAATGTGTGAAGCAAAACTCTCCAGCTGGTCTAAAGTAGCTGAAGGGCGGCAGTTACATCTTAGGGCCTACTGCCAATAAAGCGCCAGCGCGAAGAGACATGCTGGCCCAATTGAGCCGCATGTGCCAGTTACAGCTAAGGAATCCTGCCTGGAGCAGGACTGTCTGTCTCCGAGACTGTGATGATACACCTTTCATGATGAGCTACGATGAGCGCTAAGCTCGGTATGAGGCTGACCTGAGCTGATAGTCCCAGTCCTTAAAACACAACTGGCTAATTCCAGCCCAGTTACCGCTATGCTAGCTGCTCAGAAGTGCCAGCACTGACGGAGAACATGGTTCCCGAGATACAGGCTCGTCAATCAGGTTGGAGCACTCACACACTTCTGCTGCTCGTCATCTTAGCCTCTTCTGATGAAGTGGAGCGATGTTTCAGGGCTCTGGAGTACCTGAAGATTCGGTTTGGCTCCACAATGTCCCATCAGTGTCCACTGTATCAGCTCCACCGACCGTACAGGACACTCTGTAGGTGTACAGGTCCAGACTGTAGTCCATCTGTTTCTCTGTGTACTGTATTACCCTGTTCTTCAATGGGCAGGACCCCCACAGGACCACCACAGAGCAGGTAGTATGTGGATGGTGGATCATTCTCAGCACTGCAGTGACACTGACGTGGTGGTGGTGTGTTAGTGTGTGTGGTGCTGGTGTGAGTGGATCAGACACAGCAGTGCTGCTGGAGTGTTGAGACACTGTGTCCACTCACTGTCCACTCTATTAGACACTTCTACCTTGCTGGTCCACCTTGTAGATGGACAGTCAGAGACGATAGCTCATCTGCTGCTGCACAGTGCAGTGGTGGTCATCCTCTAGTCCTTCATCGGTGGACACAGGACGCTGCCCCACAGGACACTGCTCCACAGGACGCTGCTCCACAGGATGCTGCCCCACAGGACGCTGCCCCACAGGACGCCACTGGCTGGATAGTTTTGGTTGGTGGACGCTACAATGAGCGCTACCAGCAGACACACCTGGACGTACGAAAGGCCCTTTAGTCTTTTACACTAAGCATGCTGACTCTCCCTGAGAACCTTCGTCCTGTGAGTGCAGTGGGTATCCTTTACTCAGCTTGGGCTCCCACATCGTGGTGTGTGGTGATCTAAAACCGCACACATGAGGGGAGTATAGAGAGAATATTTAAATATTTCTGTCCCTGAGTTCACTCACATACGAGATACAGAGGCGGAGGAGGTGGGAGGAGTTGGGGGGCGGTTGAGGGACTGAGAGGCCGCCTAAACAATAGATGAGTGGAAAGTAAGGGTGGGCCGCCGGCCCCACGATGCAGTAACATCACAACACACTGCCACAATATGACTGAGGTCTGACAATATTATAATTAACTTTAATTATTTATTAAACATTTAATTAGAGCCTTTAGCTTTTAACTGAATAAACAGAAACAGACAGACAGATAGACAAAGAGACAGATAGACAGACAGAGTATGGAAAAAACCTAATATGACCTTAGGTCGGTATGGGTAGTCAATAGTGTGTGGTTTATTAGGGTGTGAATTAGGGGCTATGTAGTTTAGGGTTGTTGTTGTAGTTTGTGGTGACAGTGTGTGATATAAGTGTGACATGTTTAGTGTGACACGTGGTGTGGTTTGTATTGTTTAGTGTGTGGTTTAGTGTGTGGTTATTGTGTGGTTTAGGGTGTGGTGTAGTGTGTGGTGTAGTGTGGTGGTTTAGATGTGTTTGTTCTAGGGTGTTTTGTGTTAAGGGTTGTGGTTTAGTGTGGTTAGTGTTGTTGTTGTTTGGGGGGGATTGTTTAGTGGTGTGGTGTAAGTGTGTTTGGGGTGTTGTTTAGGGGTGTGAGTTGTTTAGGTGTGTGGTTGTTTGTTAGTGTGCGGTTTAGTGTGTGGTTTGGGGTGTTGTTTAGGGTGTGGTTTAGTGTGTTGTTTAGTGTGTGGTTTAGTTTGTTGTGTTGTTGTTTGTATTGTTTAGTGTGTGGTTTAGTGTATGGTTTTGTGTGTTGTGTTGTTGTTTGTATTGTTTAGGGTGTGGTTTAGTGTGTGGTTTAGTGTGTTGTTTAGGGTGTGGTTTGGTGTGTTGTTACGTTTGTGGTTTAGTGTGTGGTTTAGTGTGTTGTTTAGGGTGTGGTTTAGTGTGTGGTTTAGTGTGTGGTTTAGTGTGTGGTTTAGTGTGTTGTGTTGTTGTTTGTATTGTTTAGTGTGTGGTTTAGTGTGTGGTTTAGTGTGTTGTGTTGTTGTTTGTATTGTTTAGTGTGTGGTGTAGTGTGTGGTTTGGGGTGTTGTTTAGGGTGTGGTTTAGGGTGTGGTTTAGTGTGTGGTTTAGTGTGTTGTTTAGTGTGCGGTTTAGTGTGTGGTGTAGTGTGTTGTGTTGTTGTTTGTATTGTTTAGTGTGTGGTTTAGGGTGTGGTTTAGGGTATGGTTTAGTGTGTGGTTTAGTGTGTGGTTTAGGGTGTGGTTTTAGTGTGTTGTTTTGTGTATTGTTTAGTGTGTGGTTTAGGGTGTGGTTTAGTGTGTTGTTTTGTGTATTGTTTAGTGTGTGGTTTAGGGTGTGGTTTAGTGTGTTGTGTTGTTGTTTGTATTGTTTAGTGTGTGGTTTAGGGTGTGGTTTAGTGTGTGGTGTAGTGTGTGGTGTAGTGTGTGGTTTCGTTTGTTGTTTAGTGTGTGGTGTAGTGTGTGGTTTCGTTTGTTGTTTAGTGTGTGGTTTAGTGTGTGGTGTAGTGTGTGGTTTCGTTTGTTGTTTAGTGTGTGGTTTAGGGTATGGTGTAGGGTGTGGTGTAGTGTGTGGTGTAGGGTGTGGTTTAGTGTGTGGTTGCGTCTGTGGTTTAGTGTGTTGTTTAGGGTGTGGTTTAGTGTGTTGTTTAGGGTGTGGTTTAGTGTGTGGTTTAATGTGTTGTTTAGTGTGTGGTTATCGTGTGGTTTAGGGTGTGGTTTAGTGTGTTGTTTAGGGTGTGGTTTAGTGTGTGGTTTAATGTGTTGTTTAGTGTGTGGTTATCGTGTGGTTTAGGGTGTGGTTTAGTGTGTTGTTTAGGGTGTGGTTTAGTGTGTTGTTTAGGGTGTGGTTTAGTGTGTGGTTTAATGTGTGGTTTAGTGTGTGGTTATTGTGTGGTTTAGGGTGTGGTGTAGTGTGTGGTGTAGTGTGTGGTTTAGTGTGTGGTTTAGTGTGTTGTTTAGGGTGTGGTTTAGTGTCTGGTTTAATGTGTGGTTTAGTGTGTTGTTTAGGGTGTGGTGTAGTGTGTGGTGTAGTGTGTGGTTTAGTGTGTTGTTTAGGGTGTGGTTTAGTGTCTGGTTTAATGTGTGGTTTAGTGTGTTGTTTAGGGTGTGGTTTAGTGTGTTGTTTAGGGTGTGGTTTAGTGTGTGGTTATCGTGTGGTTTAGGGTGTGGTTTAGTGTGTTGTTTAGGGTGTGGTTTAGTGTGTGGTTTAATGTGTTGTTTAGTGTGTGGTTATCGTGTGGTTTAGGGTGTGGTTTAGTGTGTTGTTTAGGGTGTGGTTTAGTGTGTTGTTTAGGGTGTGGTTTAGTGTGTGGTTTAATGTGTGGTTTAGTGTGTGGTTATTGTGTGGTTTAGGGTGTGGTGTAGTGTGTGGTGTAGTGTGTGGTTTAGTGTGTGGTTTAGTGTGTGGTTTAGTGTGTTGTTTAGGGTGTGGTTTAGTGTCTGGTTTAATGTGTGGTTTAGTGTGTTGTTTAGGGTGTGGTGTAGTGTGTGGTGTAGTGTGTGGTTTAGTGTGTTGTTTAGGGTGTGGTTTAGTGTCTGGTTTAATGTGTGGTTTAGTGTGTTGTTTAGGGTGTGGTTTAGTGTGTTGTTTAGGGTGTGGTTTAGTGTGTGGTTATCGTGTGGTTTAGGGTGTGGTTTAGTGTGTTGTTTAGGGTCTGTGTGGTGTGTAGGAGTCAGACTTAATTTATTCACTTTGATTATCTCCAGTGAAATCCCCAGCCCGAGCGGAGGAGCTCTAGTTCCTGCAGCTGTGGGGCAGAAGGAGCAGGCTGATAGCGGCTCGGGGCTGGAGAATAATTCAGCTTGTTCTTTATACCGGATCTAAAGGATGTATATCACACAGGGGCACAGCGGGCAGATCACTGTTACACCCTTCTCACTGTTTTCACCAGGGACAGGAGGCGTTACTCACCACATCCCGCACACTCACGCTCCTTCTACAGCCGGGAGTTCATACATGTACACACAGCAGCGGTGTGAGTGTGACTTAACACACCACCCTAACAAATCATTACAGCTCTGTTTACATTCTACACCATGATGGAATTCAGAACCACACACACGCAGACACATAACACACACACACACACACACACACACATTTAGACCTACAGACACACACACACAGACACACACACACAGACCTACACACACACAGACCTACACACACACTCACACACACACAGACCTACACACACACACAGACATACACACACACAGACCTACACACACACTCACACACACACAGACCTACACACACACACACAGACATTCACACACACAGACCTACAGACACACTCACACACACACAGACCTACACACACACACACACAGACCTACACACACGCACACACAGACAGACACACACACACAGGCACAGACACACACACACACACACAGACCTACAGACATACACACTTACACAGGCACACAGACACACACACACACACAGACCTACACACACACACACACACAGACATACACACTTACACAGGCACAGACACACACACACACACACACAGACCTACACACACACACACACAGACCTACACACACGCACACACACACAGGCACACACAAACACACTCAAACACACACACAGACCTACACGCACACACACAGACACACACACACACACGAAGACCCACACACATACACACACACGCGCACACACACAGACACACACACACACACACAGGCACACACACACAGACCTAGACACGCGCGCGCACACACACAGGCGCACACACACACACAGACCTACACGCACACAGACACACACACACGCAGGCTCACAGGCACACACACACACAGACCTACAAACACACACACTCACACACACACACACACACACAGACCTACAGACACACACACACACAGACCTACACACACACACATACACAGGGACACAGACATACACACAGACCTACAGACACACACACACACACACACACACACACACACAAAGAGGGGGGCGGTGAGCACCCTTGCCCAGAGCAGTGGGCAGTTCTACAGTGTTCTGTCGGTTTAGGGGATCAAACTAGCACCTTCCAGTCACAGGGCTGCTTCCCAAACCTCCAGCCCCTGACCGCCCGCGCCAGTGTTACGACTGATACAGACGCTGTCAGTCAGAGGGGGTCCTGGCTGTGCGGTGTGTGGGGGTTACTGGGCTAAAAGGCAGACCCTGTGTGTACTATGTCCGTATTTGGGAATCTTTCAGAGGCTGACTGAAATGCATGAAATGGTTTACTCAGATATTTACTCTGGGTCGGCCCTGGTCCATTAGCTGCTAGCTGTAGCTCGGGGCTATGTTCTCCGTGTGCTGCTCTGACTCACTCCAGTCTCTGCTCTTTCCCCTTCTGCTTTGACTGACAGCAGAGGAATCTTCAGTGGCCGTGATGTTTCGCATCCTCCTGTAGGCTCTACACACAGACCCACACCGCACATGACCTTTAATGCCCTCCTGGTTTGTGTCTTCTGGCTCTTGTCTCTGTGTGTCTGTCTCTCACACACACACACTCACACCATTCTTGAGATTTGATGAGTTGCATAGAATTGGCTATATAAGGAAAGAGCTGATGCGGGGGAATAAAAATGGGAATATTTGAACATCTCTGGCCTTGAATCCAAAATAAACGAATTCACTCACAAAGGAGAGATAGATGTATATGGGGAGGAGGTGGTGGGGGACGTTAGAGCGAGTGAGAGGCCCACTAAGACACAGACCAGTAAAGAGAATGGGTGGAAATGGCTGCAGACTCTACATTCAAAAATATCCCAATAGATTTTGTCTACAGCAAAACCCAAG
>JAMWET010007065.1:247500-278391 GCA_024036415.1 Prochilodus magdalenae | reverse complement strand
GAGCAGGCACAGACAACCTTTAGCAGGATTCGCCATAAAGTCAGAGTGCTAAACAGGCTGTCGTCTTTCACTTTCACTGTAGAGCTTAATTTTATTTTATTTTTAAAAAACAGCTAGGCTCACTGACACTAACATTGTTTAAGGTGGTAGTAACTTCAGGCTCCTGCAGATGGCGCTGCTGTATGAGCATGATGGGGAATATAAATACCTGTGGGGTTTGAGTGACGGGACCCCAATAAGATTGGGATAGCAGGTGCTGACCAGAGGCAGGGGAAATGTCTACGTTCCATGTTGAGTACATTGGCTCTCAGAAGCAGATGTTAAAATGATTAGGCTAAAAAGGAATTGACATGCATCGTGTGGGCGTGGCCAAAGACCATAGTGTGAAGGAAGTAGCTGAATCTGCAGGTGTATGGAAGCGTACGGTCATACGGGTCTACCAGCAGTGGCCAAAATCCCAGTCTACAGGGAATTCTCTTCGGACATGTGCCAGGGAAGGCATCTACCAAATCTGGACCAACTGCAGTTCTTTAAAAGAAGAGTGTCTGAACACTGATGTGGCTACATCCAGAAACTGGTCCAGTACATGCCGTTGAAGTCACAGGGGACTCTCAGTTACCTAATTAGACTATTAAACTGTTTATCTTTTTTTGTGGGCCTGAAATCATGGCTCAAAAATACAAAGGAGCTTTAACATTATAACAGCTAGAGCACACTAGCATCAGCTAGACAGTGTTGCCAGATTGGGTGGTTTCCTGCCAAATTTGGCAAGCTTTGGTTGCACTTTGCAGGGAAAACATATTTTGATGGATCTACAAAACCTTGACTTTTTATACGTTTGTATAAATTAAGGGCAGCTTTATGAGTTTTAGTAGGTTTTGGCTGGAAATAATTGTAGCAATCTGGCAACCCTGTAGCTAGGCCAGTGCGCAGCAGCTACACCAGCTCTGGCTCCTGTGCAAAAAGCTATTTACTATGTGTAATTTTTTTTTTTTATCCCACGCAGCCACAAGATGTTCAACAGAAAAACGAAACCTGTCTCCTACTTCTTCGACATGACCCATCTGTCCAACTACTGGGGCAATGACGGCAAACCTGCACGAGAGTAAGTGAGAGTCTGCACCGCTACCAGACAGAGCTGTACAGAAACACCAGCGACCACTACAGGGCTCTAACAGCACTGTCTGTTCCTCTGTCCTGCAGTTACCATCACACTGGCCCTGTCTCTGGCTTCTTCACCCTCAGAGAGAGTCTGGCCATCTTGGCTGAGAAGGCAAGTTTCATCGCAGTTGTTACAACACAAAGTAGATCGGGGACGGGATATTTAAAGAAAGCGGTCAGTCTTCTCATGGTTTAGGAACCGTGGACTCACTGTCCTGCACTCAGGGGCGTAGCAGCAGCAAACTTCTCGCCGCCTGTTACAACTCTCAATGGTCAGTGGGCGAGCCTATCCATAGGCCAAGTACAACAAGGAACGTGAGTCAAAATGCCGGAGCCACCTCTCCCTACTGCGTCCGAGCCCTTGGGTAGTCAAGGTCCACTATTTCCCCTCCCTTTCGCCCCCACTAACCGTAACACTCCCTAAAGTCCTTTAGACAACTTGCTTGTGGTGCTCTCTGGTATCCCATAACAATCAAGGCTCATTAAACAGGCTGCACTCAACTGAGTAGACACTGGCAAAGCAGGCACAGCACTAAAACTAAGACCATCATCCAAAAAAAAAAAAAGAAGCTCAGATAGCTGCACTGAGAACGGGTAATCAAGCTTGCCAGGAATGAACACTTGGTGGTACGTACTTGACATCGATGCAAAGGAAGGGTACCCAGACGAGCCACAACTGGGCAGGACATTCAGTGGTGCAAGTGGTTGTTGTCCTCCATGAGTCATCATGTTAGTACGGCAGGCACTCATAAGCAGACGGCTGCACACACCGCAATGGGACTACATGCACGACAGCCGCGGTTACCAAACCGGAAGAACGACTGTCCTTAGACGGACCACTACGATCAGCCAGTTCGTCACCAAAGAACTACAGTGGTGTCGTAACCAGACTGGTCATGGAGTGACTCAGAATCTGTGGCAGGCGGGTCATCTTAAGTGACGAGAAGTCCCGGACTTTAGTCACCTATGGTGGAGACCGTCCCAGACGAATCCGGGTGATGGAGGCACCGTGGGCAGCAGCACCGGTGGGTGATAACCGGTTTGTTGTCACACGTCCCTCCAGAAGCCTGGTTGTCACTCCACCTCCACCCCTACCGAGGACCAGTACCGGCACCAATCTGCATGGAACGCGTGTGAGGATATTTCAGGCGGCATGGGATGGATTATCACAGGTCACCACAATAGGGAACCCTCTACAATCGAGGGACGTCTGGCATGTTGGGTTAAAGCGGGGCTGCTGACATCATATCACTGGAGAGCCAGACTTCTGTATGTGTAGCTCAATAAATATTGATCATATCAGTCTAAATTTATCATCAGTTATTGATCCTGGTGACCTATATCTTCCTTCCCAACAGACCTGCAACCCCACACCTCCTTCTGGGTACAGTGATGATGAGTGTGTGTACATATGGTTATTCATTATTTCTGTATATAGGGTCTGGAGAACTCCTGGAGGCACCACAAAGAAGTAGCAGAGTATCTATGGAAGGGCATAGAGGACCTGGGCCTGGAACTCTTCATCAAGGACAAGGTAAGGCATTCTGTACCTAGACGGAGCTCCACCACTGATGTTAGCAGGCGTCGTGGCTGAATCACGCTGTTGTTGCCCTACAGGATTTAAGACTCCCCTCAGTCACCACCATCGCTATCCCTGACGGCTACAACTGGAAGGAACTTCTAACTTACATGATGAAGCACCACCAGATAGAGATAACAGGAGGTTTGGGGCCCTCTATAGGCATGGTAAGGAACCTCACATCACTCTTTCACTTATGGTCACTGTATAGCTTATCATTTGCATGCACCAGCATCCTTAGTCCACCATTCATGGTGGAGGGATACATGCAGGGTGTTCTAAGGCAAAATAGTCCCAAAAGATGTCCCTTTCTTACTTTCTTTCTTTTCCCATCATCAACATTCCATATAAACAGGGCATGGACAGGTTCACTGCTGGTTTTAGATACACAGAAATAAATTAGCTGTATTTAAAAAGAGGGTTTGGCCCTCAAATTTTCTCAAAATCAACATTATGCTAGCAAAGACGCATCCACCAGACCAATAAAACGAGTCCCCTGTGACTGAAACGTACCCAATAGTGTGCTATACCTCCACCAGCATCAGTAACAGCTGGGATTGGATTTGGCGTGTACTGGACAGGTTTCTGGATGTAGCCACATCAGTGTTCAGACACGCTCCCATCTAAGAATTGGTCAGTTGGTCCAGATTTGGTGGAGGCCTTCCCTGGCACAATTCCAAGGAGAATTCCCAGTAGACTGGGATTTTAGTGACTGCTGGTAGACCCGTATGACCGTACGCTTCCATACACCTGCAGATTCAGCTACTTCCTTCACACTATGGTCTTTGGCCACGCCCACATGCAGTCACTCCTTTTAGCCAATCATTAACATCTGCTCTGGAGCGTTTTCCACACATGGAACGAGACATTCCCTGCACTGTAGCACCTCTTCCCAATCTATGGATCCCGTCACTCACACCCCGCAGGGGTTTACAGCCCCATCATCCTCATCTGAATCCATCCGAAGCACAGCTCACGTTAATGAACGATATTCTTTGTGCTCAGTGCAATTACGCACTTCCACCCAACACTCCCCGAATCTTACCAAGTGTAGTTCTAACAACGTGACATGGTTTGAGGCTAAAAGCTCATTGGCGGTGTAGTTTAGAGTCACTGTAAAACTGTATGTGAATAATGAAAGCGTATGCCATCCATTTCTACCCTAGGTGATGCGATTGGGACTGATGGGCTACAACTGCAGCAAGCACAATGCTGATAAGGCCCTGGCGGCCTTGGACGACGCTCTGAAACAATGCCCAAGACACAAGGCCTAGACTCACGCGCAGCCCTGCAACACTGGCAGACGCCACACTCAGAGCACAGTCTGCTCCGTGCATGGACAAAGACCCTGCATAGATGGCCAATACCACAGATGACTTTACACAGGAGAGACCTCTGCACACGTGTAACCGAATACATACATGCCAGAACTCCCACCACAAAGCGCTCTGTGCATGTTAACTGGGGGGGTCTTGTAAGCCTTGTTAGTAGAGTGATGGATGTGTTGAAATTAAAGGGGAACTCCACGGATTTCCCGGACTTGCTATATAATTAAAGGGTTAAGATGTAAACAGACTCATTCAGAGTGGGTTTGGTGTGAGATGTTCTGTTCTAGAGAACCTTACTGGGACAGAGTTGTTTACAGTGGTGGTAATGGGAACCAGACCTCCACTTCCAAAAGCTCCCTCACAGAAAGTTATTACAAGTAGTGGTTTTGAACGTGAATGCTTGATATCGGAGATGCCGTTTTACGAAAGTTCTGTGATAAAGTTTTGGCCTAAAACACATACTTTAACCTATTCTCTTTGGAGGGACACATGCAGGGTGCTGTAAGGAAACATAGTCCCCCAAAAGACGTAGCATTTTCTGATTTTTCACTGTATCATTATCACTACAGGTTAACAAAACCCAGGAGACACATGTAGGATCACTGGGGCATTTAACAGTATATGAAATTACTGTATGTGTGTTGAAGACATGGCGACCCCTGGTTCCCATCACCACCACAATGAAGAACATCTGAGTCTCTACAATCAACCGTTTCACACTAAACCCACTCTGAATGACTAGGTTTACATTTCTATGGCAAAGTTCTGCAAAATTTTGAAAAGTTGGAATTCCCCTTTAATGTATAAATTGTACAGTAAACTGGAAATGTTCATTTCAAGACCGGCCTCTGTTTTTTTTCTTCTTCTGACAGCGCCTTTATGAACCATTAAGAACAACAGCTGTGTTATACATACAAGACCTTTTATACACATATATACACACACCCAACCCCAAAAATCTTCGTACCTACACTCACTGTCCATTACTTCAGCTCCACTCACCATATAGGTGATCTTTCTAGTTCTACAGTTACAGACTGTAGTCCATCTGTTTCTCTGTATACTGTATTACCCTGTTCTTCAATGGTCAGGACCCCCACAGGACCACCACAGAGCAGGCATGATGTGGGTGGTGGATCATTCTCAGCACTGCAGTGACACTGACGTGGTGGTGTGTTAGTGTGTGTGGTGCTGGTGGGAGTGGATCAGACACAGCAGTGCTGCTGGAGTGTTTAGACACTGTGTCCACTCACTGTCCACTCCTACCTTGCTGCTCCACCTTGTAGATGGACAGTCAGAGACGATAGCTCATCTGCTGCTGCACAGTGCAGTGTTGGTCATCCTCTAGTCCTTCATCAGTGGTCATAGAACGTTGCCCACAGGATGCTGCTGGCTGGACAGTTTTGGTTGGAGGATGATTCTCAGTCCAGCAGGGACACTGAGGTGTTCACCAGCACAACACACACTAACAACCACCACTACGTCAGTGTCACTGCAGCGCAGAGAATGATCACCACACACATAATACCTGCTCTGTGGTGGTCCTGACCATAGAAGAATAGGGTACCGTGTGACAAATACAAGCTGAAGGAAGTGTAGCTGTTAAGGTCAGTCAGTCACAGACATGTCCCAAACGGTCTATCTGTTTATGTCTTAATTGCTTAAAAATTAAAATACTTAATAAGCCTTTATTCACACTCCACACCAGCAGGGGGCAGCTGTGGCGTCCACCCTATTGTAAGAAACAAGGAAATGCAGAGTCCCTCCTCCTCAGTGTTTACTTACCGGTCTAGAAGAAATGCCCGGACGCAGCATCAAACTTCATGTCTTCATCTACCTTCTCCAGCGGCGGAAAGCAGCGCCGACGTTAACTCTTCTGCTTCTCTTTATATCACTCCTTTTCTTTGGTGCTGAACGTGGTTTCTTAATAAGAGCGGGTGATGGCAGACCCTCAATGAATTTACTCTTCCTTTCATTGGCTACCTGCCCTTAAATAATCTAACCGGGAGCAGCACCTTCAACATGAAGAGGTTAGAACACAACATCGGGGCAGCAGAGCTACTTCTTCATCCTCTCATGTTGGACTGATTCGACGCCTACAGCACTCCAGTGACTCACTATCACCTCCTGAGGTACAGAGTGGCATTACAAGACAGAATAGGCCTGGGTTATCATGCTTATCATGGTTAGCATGCTAATTTCAGGTGATATCTTTGCAATACTATACACAGGCAACCTTGGCACATCATCAAAACTGTTATTTTTTTTACATTCTGTTGACCATTTTAGTTCATTTTGAGATTGTTTTAAACAAAAAATCTTACATATCGCTCCTTTAATGTCTGACAAATTGTTGCAATCATCTGCTGTTCTAATATGTGTTTCATAATGTGATATATGGAATGACAGTCATGTGCAAATCTCCATTTATTCACTTCTTAACACAAAGAAGTATTCCTCCGAATACTCTGATAGCGAAGTAGCACTAACTCTATGGGCATCACAAAACTCATTTCTGAACTCTACATCAGAATCATGGCACGTTCTGACAACAAACAGTCGCCCAAAATGTCCAATAGGACACACAACCATCTTCAGAATAAAACAACTACGTTCTGGACATGTCACATGACCAGAGACTCAAAACCTAAAACATCAAAAATAAAACACATAAATAAAATATAAGCTCTGTCATTAAAGTTTGATTCACAAATACAAATATTTTCTAACAAATAAACAAAATCTCTGTTCTCAAAATAATCGATTTAGAAAATAACTAACCTGTGATTAAACTCAGAACTGGTTCTTAACCTGCGGCTTTAAACCAAGCTTCTAACGTCTCTGAGGCCTGCAGAACTCTCTACTGAAGAGCTTGTTTAGTTTGGGCACGGAGACGCGGACGAGCAGACTGATCAGAAAGTACTGCTGCATGTCCTGCATCCACACGAAGTTCATCCTGACCTTGCCCTTCATGTCTTGGTGCAGCAGAACAAACTCCTCTTCGTTGTATGTGGACAGCAGGAGAGGCACGGCCGAACTGATGCACCAAAGCGGCTTCTGGCCCTCATCCAGTACAGTCACAGTCATCATACAGCAGTTCTGTGGAGGAATCACATAGATCTTCTGTTCCCATAACTGTCATGTGGTTGGTGTAGCTCAGTGGATAACACCACTACCCACCAAGGAGCCGCCACCACCACCACCACCACCACCACCACCACATGTGGGAGACTGGGATTCGAATTCCGGTCTGGGTGACTATGCTGTGCTACACCAATAAGACCCCTTAGGCAAGACTCCTAACACCACATTGGGCTACCTGTAATATGATTCACCTTGTAAGTCGCTCTGGATGAGAGCATCAGCTATACGCAAAGTTGGCCCAGATTGGCCAGAACGGTGGATGCCTTCCCTGGCACAATTCCGAGGAGAATTCCCTGTAGACTGGGATTTTAGCCACTGCTGGTAGACCCGTATGACCGTACGCTTCCATACACTTGCAGATTCAGCTACTTCCTTCACACTATGGTCTTTGGCCACGCCCACATGCAGTCCCTTCCTTTTAGCCAATCATTAACATCTGCTGTGGAGCCATTTACCACACATGGAACGAGACATTCCCTGCATCCCGCCACTCACACCCTGCAGGTACTTCTAGCCCCATCATCTTCCTGCAGCGCACCCTACATGCAGATGCCCTCCTACTAGGACCTTGCCACTCCCTCATACAATGCACACAGAGCTACAACAGTAAAGACTGACCCATCTGAAACATGCTCCAGTCTAGCTTGCAATGGTGTATCTAATCTGACTTTCAGGATTGGATTATATAGCAGAACCAACACCACTGTAAGAATAGCCACTGCAACATGGGCAGAACTAGTAGCAGGGTGCCACTTAGGCAGGTGACCAGGCGGAACAGAGTGGGTGAACTGACCAGGTTCTGAATGAGCACACAGTGCACCGGCCCCACTCTTCATTTAAGTCTTCATTAAGATAATGTGAAGAGGAACACAATGGTCCTGCAGTCTTGTGCATCATCTGGGATTGGGCTACATGATCAATCGGTTCTAGTTCTGGATTTGTAACAGTACTATAAGGCTATATGCCATCACAGTGTATACAGCCAGATCACACCGAGTTAGCTCACACTCCATCAGGCTAACAATGCTATCAGTGTTCTCACGGATCATGTTCTGTGGGCACTCTTTGGTTGCTTTACATTTTGCGCATTACCTTGATGTCCCCCTGAAGCCCCTCGGCCATCCAGGGGAAACTGATCCTTCCTGAGACAGGAGTGTGTTCGGACGTCAGCTTGAATTGAGCAAAACCATGCCGAATGCTATCTGCACAGGACAAAGAAATAAAACTGTGAAGCGTCAGCAGGTCAATGGTATGTAACACAGTGCTGGCCCGTGCAAGACGAGATGATTTTGGAAGTTGAGCATCCGAAATGTGGGTTTATATCAGTGTGCATAGTAACAGAGTAAACCAAACACGAGCTTACAAAACAGAACAGGAGTGACGTTTCAATGAGGATTTATGAATCAGGGAAATTATAAATAAGGGTGGATTGGCTGGTAGTTTGAGCACCAACCAAATGGCAGCATTCCAGAGATTTAAAGAACTCCAAGAACCGCTCAGCAGGGTTGAACAAAACAAGAACGTCTTTCATTCCTGTGGGTTGAGGCCTTCTGGGTGCAACTACAGGGGTTGGACAATGAAACTGAAACACCTGGTTTTAGACCACAATCATTTATTAGTATGGTGTAGGGCCTCCTTTTGCGGCCAATACAGCGTCAGTTGGTCTTGGGAATGACATATACTGCGTCCTGCACAGTGGTCAGAGGGAGTTTAAGCCATTCCTCTTGCAGGATAGTGGCCAGGTCTCTATGTGATGCTGGTGGAGGTTCGTCCTTCTTGGTGGTATGCTGACATTACCCTGGATACCGTGGCTCTTGATACATCACAAAGACTTGCTGTCTTGGTCACAGATGCGCCAGCAAGACGTGCACCAACAATCTGTCCTCTTTTGAACTCTGGTATGTCTCCCATAATGCTGTGTGCATTGCAGTATTTTGAGCAGAACTGTGCTCTTACCTGCTAACTGAACCTTCACACTCTGCTCTTACTGGTGCAATGTGCAATTAATGAAGACTGGCCACCAGGCTGGTCCAGTTTAGCCATGAGACCTCCCACACTAAAATGACAGGTGTTTCAGTTTCATTGTCCAACCCCTGTACTTGTACAACTACTGTTTTGATGATAAGTGTATGTCTAGGCTGCACTTGGGGTAAGAAAACAAATGGCACTGTGCACTGTCTTAAAAACAGAAGCATGTAATAAGAAGATTGGTCCATCCGTGTCTGCGTTTACCTTTGCTACAAAGCAGTGGGGAATAGCGCCGACGCATGATGCGTCTTACTGAATTATGAAGCACAATGAGCATGGTATATCCCCGAAGATCATAGTCTGGGTCCACATCCTCGTACTCGCTGACCTCTGGTGACCTATAGGAACTGAAGGAGAGCTGGACTGTGACCAACAAGGTTGAAGAGAAATACTTCAGGGGGAGGAATAATAAAGCATATGCACATAGGGAAGCCAACAGCACCGTACCAGGACAGCGACCCCAGGAGACTTCTTTCCACCAGCTTGTGGAAGTGCAGGTTGGCCATGACGAAGGCAATCATCCATGTGCCCTACAGACATTAATAAAAGCACAAAGGTAACAAATTCAAAAAGTTCAAAATGTGGTTAAGCCCTACCATTACCCTGCCTCTGAAACCTGAACCCTCTCTCACCAGGCCAAAAAATAAAAAAGACGTGTGACTGAAATTTACCTGACAGCGTGTAATGGGGTACATGCACACAGGGGTGGTGACGTATTTCCTTAGCCAGCTCAGCCACTTCCGCTATCCACACTGTTGTATTGAGTTTAGGGAAATCGCGATAATGTCTCAAGCACATAAGTTTAAGTTTCAGCGAACTGACAGCGCTACAGCTGAACATTGCTGTGTACCTTCATGTCAGGCCTCCAGTAAGCACAACAAAGTACTTAGATTTCATACGTTTCCCTCCGATGCGGAAAACCGGCATAAATGGATTGTTGCTATCCGGTTGGAGAACTTCACAGTCACTCCGCATACCCGTGTGTGTAGCCGGCGTTTCAAGAAAGAGGATGTCCAAGTCAGGACGGCGACTGTTAAAGAAGGTAGCGGTGCCGCTGTTGTCTGAGGGGAACAATTTCCCCGTTCCACTTTCAAGACCGGGGGTTAGGAGAGGAGAAAGCGACCGACGGAGGATGACACCTGTCAAGGAGGCTGATACACTCCCCGGGGACCACGACTACGCTTCGGCTCCGGATCCCGCTGCTGTCTGATTAAAATTTGTTTCCTGATTATAAACATACAGTGCAACATCAAAAATGAGAATATGGTGAAAAGGTTTTTGTTAAAGGGTCATATTTTATATTAATCACAGAGTTTATCGTTTAAATTTAATTATTAAAAGTGAACTTTTTCCATATTCGAATTTGTTGATGTGGTACTGTATGTATCACTACGTTAGCATTGATTAGTAAACAAACAGTTTGAAGCCCCTCTCTTTCATTGTTTTGACGTCTGACACGATTTCTGAAAAATACTAGTGACGTCGTTGACCGTGATCCTGGGCAAATCCTGAAGCGGGCGAGTGAAAAACGCCATAGCTGCGCTGTTTACTAGCAAGACAGGAAGTGATGAAGCTGGCTGACTCGGAATGCGGAAGAGAGTGTGCATATAGGCTATACCTCCACAAGCATGGAGCCATCTGCTGGAGCCTGGAGTTACTACCACCATAAACACAAGGTGACTCTGTAGCACTAAGTTTAATGTAAATCGGAATTCAAAACGTTTTTTAGCTGGTTAAATCATATTCCTGGTCCTTTTAAATTCCTCTCATAATATTCCCAGTCCCAGAAATGGGTGACGGTCATTTTAAAAACACTGATCAGGCCTTAATCATGATTCCTCTAATTGCAACTATTATGAATGAATAAAACACTGAAAGGCAGGGTAATGGCTGATTACCTAATCAACCATGCATCTGACATCACTGCTACAAGGGTGATAGGTTGGTTTAGCTACACTAACCACATTAGCTAAATTATTATTTATTTTTTTTATTGAAAGTTACCAAACGCCTTCGTGTCCAATCCCATTTCACCCACCTACACCTACCACACGGCTCTGCACCCCAGTTTCACGTGGTCATGCGTAGAGGTAAGGTGTCCCAGTCCTTGGGACAGAGGGGCAGGCTGAAGTGCTAGGGCCATGGAGGTTTTTCCGGAGGTATGCTCCAAACAGAGTGTTAGGTAAATTTCCCAAGCAATAAAATAAATACATCTTCCCCCACACAAATTACAAAAACCACTGTGTTATCTCAGTATTGTGGTTCTTTTCTTCATAACAAGCACACAAATTGTTATTTTACCCCTTAGGGGCCAGAATATAACTGGGACACCATCAAAGGTGGAACGGGAAAGCATTACCACCCTTTTGGCAGCACTGCAGACTGGCAGGATTCCTCCAGAGCATGGCTGGAAATGATCCGTTCACTGACCGAGTCAGAAATGTTCACAATGGTGGTGATGGGAACTAGCCTGTAGGCTTGGGCTTGTAACTCAACACCCAAAAACATGGGATTTGGCCATACCTCCTCTGGAACAAGAAGTGCTAACTTTGACCTACTGTTAACAGGAACCACGTCACCAGTACTTTAACTAACTAGCCGACTCTGGTAGCTCGCTAGCACAAGTAAGTGAGTGACTAACAAACCTGATCCATGAAGTTCTTGGGGTCTGTAAATGAAGAATGTGATCTAGAACTTGCCCACAAGTCTAAACACAGCATACCCGCCAGATTCCCACCGTGATCCCTTCATCAAACTGAATCAGCTTCACCAGCTTGTCTGTCGCGATGAACCTCCACTTCTCCACTGTGCACACTTCTATTTTGCTGATCAGAGAACGCCACTGTGGCCTGAGCAGGAAAGAAAGAAACATGGCACTGAGGGTCAGCATTCAGGTAAGTGACCGGTCACTGCTATTAGAGTGCCCTGAAAGGCACCGCATGCACAACCGTTTTCTTATCTGCAAGTCAGTCGTTGGCGGCGTATCTCCATACTATACGGTACGCGAAAGCAGTACGCGAGAACAGTACGCAAAAAAGTCCCTGGATGATAAGATTGTGAAGTATGCGACCCCAGCACACTGTCCTATCCCATGATTCCACAGGAGCTACAGAGCCGTTAAGAAGCAGTGAAATAAATGGCTGTTCCATACCTGAATAAATTCCTAAGCATGCGATTTGTACGACCTCCTGCTCGACGCTGCCTCCATACGGAAGTATTCCCCGCGAAACTAACCACAACGAACGTTACTTTCGTTAACAGATGGTAAAGATTTTGGCAACTTTTGACTTTTAAAGAATGCGGTTTGCCACTGTTACATGACATCAGAGGAGATTCGGGTCAAACGGACACAGGTAAGATGGCGGTTGTAGTGCAGCCGTCTACCTTGTAGATGTACAGTCAGAGAGGATAGCTCATCTGCTGCTGTACAGGTCGTGTTGGTCATTCTCCAGGTTTGGTTGATGGATGATAATCAAATTTGCAGCACTGCCGTTGTATTTTTTATTTTATTTTTTTATGCTAACTGGCCTTCATGACATCAAGGAATGAATTCATAGCAAAGCTCCAAAAAAAAAAAAAAAAAAAAAAAAAAATTACTTCCACTAAAAGACAATGTTATATAAAAATTATATAACATTCTATGTAAACAGATATTGCTGTTGTCTGACTAAAACCTCTCATCTCAAATGATACATTACATATACATACATAAAAAATGTAAAAAAAAAAAAAAAAAAAAAAAAAATTATATATATATATATATATATATATATATATATATATATATTACACACACACACACACACACACACACACACACACACACACACACACACACACACACACACACACACACACATATATATATATATATATATACTTTTTTTTTTTCCCCCATATCTTTGTCACATTTATGCAAAATAATTGTATTTGCGTCTTTCCCCCGCTCTTCTAACATGTTGCCTTACTTGTCTGTGGCAGTGGAAGGAAATGGACGAATCACTCCATGGAGTTGCAGGGTGGAGACCTGATGGATGCAGGGCCACACACCACTGTTCCAGGACACGGTGACGGACGAGTCTGAGAAGAAGTTGTGGTTCTGCTTATATATAACCTCCTGCCCTCCTTTTTTGGTCAGTGTGATCTCCCAGCACACACGCAGACTCCTACCACACACCCACACAGACACAGAGTCTTATCTGGACATTGCTCTAATTTAGCCAAACACACATTTGTTGGCCAACAATTCTGTTATCCTCTGTGCAACTATAATATAATATATACACCTAACAATAACGATAATAACGTTTTCCTGCTTAGGAGTTAATTATATAGAGATTAATAGACTGAGCGCAGCTAATTTCTGCCAAATAAAAAGCGTATGAACTTCACAAACCCATTCCAACCTTAAACAAGCAGTGTTGTATCTTTAAAATGAAGTGTACAGAGGAGCCCGTCTTTGCAGACCGGATCCACAATAGCACAAAATCACTACTGATTAACTTTCTACAAACTGAAATAATCTCTGTATATACGCGTTGGAGGCAGTAAGAAGACAGAGCAGCATGACTGACCCGAGGAGCTGCTGGGTTTGTTCTGGCATGCCTGTGTTCGGGTTAACGTGTCTCAGCTCCTTCTTCCAACTGGTGTCTTTGGGGCATCCCATCTCTCTGAAGATCAGCCTCTTCCAGAAGCCTGAAGGCATGTCCTGCACCCTGGTGGAGCTATTCGGTAGAATGGCCAGCCGGGATCTCCACTTCTTTCTTGCGACCTCATTGGCATATAACTCGTACCATATAGCGCTGGAAGAGCAAGCCAGTGTGAACAGTTAACTCAATCCAATTACAATTCTACTGAGTCAGCACATCCTGGAAATCAGCACATTCAGCTACCACAGTTCAACTAACCCACCACCAAGGCCCCGCCTCTTATTAATTTCTGGTACATCGGATTCCATTAGGTAGGCCGTTCTTTGCCAGGGGTAGATGATTTATCCCATGAAACCCAGTCAGTTGTCCCACACCCTGATCTCTCAGTGGTCTAACAGCGCTCAAGAAAGTGGGTGAGGCCTGCTGACCACAGTCTGTTCCACACACACACGCCTTTCCTTGTGATTTCATGTGCGCTGATGTGCTACCACCCATCTACGAAAACGGGGTCGACATTCATTTTGCCTAAACCTATAAAATCCCTTCATTCTAGGGATGCGCCGAATGTTCGGCAACCGGCACGATTACTTTCGGTGTTTATATAAATAATTTATAACAAACAATCATATTTTAATGACGCGGTTAACTTTTTCAGGTTCTCGGCTGTAGATGGGTAATCAGTGTTTCTAGCGGTCGAGCCAAATGGAACTCCAGAGCCGTTACAGCGAGGCAGACAGACAGCAACTTCAAGAAGCCAGTGTGGAGTGAACACACACACACACACAGACACACACACACACACACACACTAATAATAATAATAATAATAATAATAATAATAATAATAATAATAATAATAACCAGAAGACAAACATACATCCCAGACAGCAAAACTGTTTTGGCCCAAATGGGTGGACCACTACCGGTAGCAAGATGTCAAGATGCGAGATACGCAGGATTTATCTCGTTTCATTTGTGCAATTATTTTAAAAAAGTGGCAAAATTAATAAAAAATTAAATAAAAAAACAAAACACACGTACAGTATTCAGGCCTTCCACCAAATGCTTCATTTTGTTCTGTTTTGGACAAAAAAAAAAAAAAAAAAAATCTTCATATTTCTTCTGATAAACTCCTACACCATTAAACAGTTACGATGCTCAGAGTGGTTTGGAGTGAAATGCTGCGTCCTAGATAAACCGAGTTGGAATGGTACGCAGTGGTGGTGATGGGAACCAGACGTCCTGTTTTAGTTTTGGTGATAAAGGTTCTGTATGTATTATACATATTTCAGAACATGTGCAGGTTCACTCGTGGGCCACACGTCCAGTCTTAGGTCAGACACTCCAGTTTTTCAACTCCTAGTCCTCCATCCCATGCCATACATGGACGGACACCTTTTAGTCCTGAACTGTTATGAACTGTTTAAATGTTCACTCACCGACAATATTACACATGCCATTGGCTCACGTCCATTTCAAAATAATGACATTGCATTTTACTGGTGTAACAAGGTCATGTGACATTCCGATTCTAGTATGTCTACCTGTTGTCTATTAGTACGTTTTGGAGTTTGGAGTCTGAGCCTCGTTCAGCTGCACACTACTTGTTGTGAAGGCTGAATCACAATGAAGCTCACTTTGACACAGTCAGAAGATTCCATAAACACCTACTTGTCGTTAGCCAGGTTATGAAACTGCCTGTTAACAAAGGTGACACTGAAAAGAGAATCTGCATCCAGATAGGAGAAAATCTTCAGGATGATCTCAGGCGGCAATCTGCAGAGGGACGACAACTTCAGTAAGTATTGCTGATTTATAACTGAGGGTCAGAGGTGGGCGATAGAGCACAAACACAAAATACTGTGATATCATCATCATCATCATCATCATCTATGGGGTCTTAGGGAAGTGCTGATGTTGAAAGCGTGGACTAAATACAAGTCTGTACAGAAGACACATAAAACAAGTTACTACTTAACTAACCCGTCTCCACCACCTCGTTCTCTACATGAGCATATAGTGTCATATAGGACACTCTGTAGTTCTACAGGTACAGACTGTAGTCTATCTGTTTCTCTGTATACTGTATTACCCTGTTCTTCAATGGTCAGGACCCCCACAGAGCAGGTATCATGTGGGTGGTGGATCATTCTCAGCACTGCAGTGCAACTGATGGTGGTGGTGTAAGTGGATCAGACACAGCAGGGCTGCTGGAGTGTTTAGACACTGTGTCCACTCACTGTCCACTCTATTAGACACTTCTACCTTGCTGCTCCACCTTGTAGATGGACAGTCAGAGACGGTAGCTCATCTGCTGCTGCACAGTGCAGCATGGTCATCCTCTAGTCCTTCATCAGTGGTCGCAGGACGCCGCCCACAGGACGCTGCTGGCTGGATAGTTGTGGTTGGTGGATTTTCAGTCCAGCAGTGACACAGAGGTGCCCATCGGCACTGCCGTGTTCGATCCACTCACACCAGCACCACACAGTGCATCACCAGTTTGTTAATAAGCTAGAATGTCTTTGCTGCAGTTTTAATCTGATAATGTGACATCAGTGGCTTTACAGTCTCTCATGTCTAGAAAGACTAAAACAATACCTGTAAGATGTTTGTGAAATAGCTGCATCATTGTTCATGATGATTACACTACATCATCTTCTGAATAACTTGCCTGTTAATGTAATTTTCATGACTATAGGAGACCTGTGGCGTGGAGAAGCTGGAATATGTGGAGGGAGGAGGACATGGAGGTGGTGGGGGTGTGTATAGCACAGGTGGACTTGCTTGTCTGGTGCTCTCACTTCTCTGTCTGTGCAAAAAGAGAACAAACACAGCTCTGGTGAGATAGCAGTATGAATGAAGAAGCTGCTGCTGCTCAAATGGAAACAATTATTCACCTATCCAACAAGCTAATCGCAGCTTAATTTAATAAAGTAAACATAAACAATGTTGGAGGACAAGTAACAAGCACAGAGACATCTCACTGGGTCTTTGTATACGGAGTTGTACCCGGTCATTCACTCCTTTGTAAGGAGAGCACTGTATTCTGGATGGTTGGTAGGTAAATGACCACTGACTGTTTCAGTAGATTAAACATGAAGTTATTCTAGATTTAAATCTACCCTGCCCACGGGACGCTGCCCACGGGACGCTGCACACGGGACCCTGCCCTCAGGATGCTGCACACGGGACCCTGCCCTCAGGACGCTGCCCTCAGGATGCTGCACACGGGACGCTGCCCTCAGGACGCTGCACACGGGACCCTGCCCTCAGGACGCTGCACACGGGACCCTGCCCTCAGGATGCTGCACACGGGACCCTGCCCTCAGGACGCTGCCCTCAGGATGCTGCACACGGGACGCTGCCCACGGGACGCTTTTGGCTGGATAGTTTTGGTTGGTGGACGATTCTCAGTCCAGTAGTGACAATGAGTTGACCAGCAGCACTGCTGTGTCTGATCCACTCACACCAGCACAACACACTCACCACCACGTCACTGTTGCTGCAGTGCTGAGAATGATTCACCACCCACACAGTACCTGTTCCAGTTTTGGCCACATCAATGTTCAGACACTCTTGCATCAACGGATTGGTTAGTTGGTCCAGATTTGGTGGATGCCTTCCATCGTGTCTTACTGGTTGTTCCAGGTACTTCCCACTGACCTTCAGACAATTCAAATCTGGGCCTTTTGCAGGCCAGTCCAGATGTGTGAAAATCCTGGTTGTTCTAGCAGCTGTAGGCACTGTGGTCCAAACGTACTGCTACCCCAACCAAAGGGACCCATTTCCACCCAACTACAACAGTGTCAGAACATCAAAGAGCACACTAATCTTTTGCCCAGGTAGCTTATGGTTCAAAAATCCTTTTAATTCAACTGATGTAGAGATTTGGTAAACAACCATGTGGGAGGACATATACTGGAGGTCATGGAAAGCATGCAAGTGTGGTGGATTTAGTGGAAATGGGTTCAGAAGTGTACAACACTTTAACACCTAGAAGGAGAGTGGAGAGCCGTCAGCTTTACAGAAGAAATGGCTATCGTGAATAACAGCGCTCCCACACAAACACAGCTGTCACATTAAAAAAAAAGACTGGCTAATGGGAAAACGTGGCTCCAGTTTGCTAGGCGGCATAATGACTGGACTCTGGAGCAAGGGGAAAAGATCATATGAGCAGTCTGACAAGTCCAGACTGAGCCTATCCCAGAGCAAAGGGAGCTTCAGGGTAAAAAGAAAAGTGCATGAAGCGATGTGCCCATTATGCATAGTGCTCACCGTACCAGACTCCTAAACTACCAGGGTGTAGTTGTACTTGTATCTACACTCACTGTCCATTTTATCAGCACCACTGTACATATAGGACACTCTGTAGTTCTACAGTTGCAGGCTGTAGTTCATCTGTGTCTCTGTATACTGTATTACCCTGTTCTTCAATGGTCAGGACCCCCACAGGACCACCACAGAGCAGGTACTATGTGGGTGGCGGATCATTCTCAGCACTGCAGTGACTCTGATGTGGTGGTGGTGGTGTGTTGTTTTTGTGTGAGTGGATCAGACACAGCAGTGTTTAGACACTGTGTCCACTCACTCTCCACTCTATTAGACAGTCCTACCTTGCTGGTCCACCTTGTAGATGGACAGTCAGAGATGATAGCTCATCTGCTGCTGCACAGTGCAGGGTTGGTCATCCTCGGTCATGTTTGCTGTATCATTTTGATTGGTGGACGATTGCAAATCCAGCCATAACGCTAAAGCGTCTAGGACCACTTCTGTGTCTGATCCACTCACACCAGCACAACACACACCAACACACGTCAGTGTCACTGCTGAGAACAATCCACCACCCACATAACACCTGCAGTGGTGGTCCTGTAGGGGTCCTGACCATTGAAGAATGGAGTAACAAATTTTGCAGACCTTGACATACCTAGACTGACGTGTCATCACCATCTTACCTGCCGGCGCGTGCAGAACCTGCTGGCTTCTTCTTCTGGTCTCTGCTTGCACCTGGACGTGCCTGCTGGAGCCCCTGCAACAAACTCACGAAAAACTGACCACGACCAGTGGCCATGGTACTGTGGATCAGTGTGCTGAAGGCCTTTGGTCTTCAAGTCACCAGCCAAAGCAAAGGCCTCGTCACTTAACTGCCTAATTGCTGTCTGTGGTGCAGTTTCCCTCACGTGTGCACCTTCTCGCCATGCAGTTTGGGGATGTTTCCCTGTATATCCGGTGTTGTGGCATTGTGGGATTTAGTGTTTGTTTATGTTCTGTGCTTTGTGGTCCATGGAGGTCAACAGAGGCCATTGGAGCTTTAAATCAGAAAAAAAATAAACACAGATTAATTAGTTATAAATAAACGAAGCTGACGTTAGCTTGCAATTCGCTAGTATCTTCTTCCAACCTTCCCGTTCCACCTTAAATGGTGCCGCAGTTACAGTCTGGTGCCTGAGGCACCTTTTAAGGTGGACCGGGAAAGTTTAAACGAGAAGCTAGCAAATAAGAAGTCGACTTCAGCTTCGGTTTACTAGGAATATGTGAAGGAAGTGAATTAATTTACTCACAAAAAGACAACAAATAAAAGTAATATCACCTTGAAGTAGAAATAAGAGAAATACCATCCCGCCAAAATGTAACGCTAGCTTAATTAGCTAGCTCACACGCCTCGGTTGTTTTACACTCCTCTCAAACTTTAGCTTTCACTTTTCGGCGCAAAAAGAAAACAGATAATATCTAAATGTACAGAGTGACTCTTATACTATATAAAACGGCATTACTTCGAGCTCTACAAGCGTCAACATCCCATAGACTACATTTCCCAGAGTCCTTTGCTTCAAAACAGGAGGCGGGTTTAACTTTGACAGGCTGTTACCTATGCTAAGCTAATCTCCGCGGCATTTTGGTCGTTTCCGCCTTCAGTCGCTTTCTTTCACATCATTCCGGGCAGAAGAACTGAAACTCTCTTTTGTAATACGAAATGGCATGTCCAGTCAACCAGTCCGGTAAGCAATATGGTGAAATCTGGCGGTAGCATGTTCGCCAGGTAGCTAGCTAACAGGTTAACTTTACAGGACTAACAGCTACAGACTAATGTTACTCTTAAAAATTCCCCTTACAAACTATGAGCATTTGATTTGTTTTTGTTCGTTTATCAGGATCAGTTGAATCACGCTGTAATTTAACCGTCTAGCTAAATCGGTGGGTTATATATCCGGCTTTATAGTTCTATGGAAAGGGGAGGTCCACCGAACTTTTCAAATATTCCTGCATAATTAAACTTTTAGAGTTGAACAAAGTAATTCAGAGTGGTTTGTTGGGAAATGCTCCGTTGTACCGAAACATGCTAACTCAGAATTGGTCCCAGCGGTGGTGATAGGAACCAGACGTCCATGGTTATGGATATGCTGCCTGAAGTCTCATCTATTGTTCAATGGTCGTTTGGGGAGGGGTACATGCAAGGTGCTATGAGGCAAAGTAGTCCCCAAAGTGAGCTTAGTTTTTTAGATTTGCAGCTATTTTAAAGTCATCATTATTACATGTAAACACCTGGAAGGCATGTTTGGGTTCTCTGGAAGGTTGGGATAGTATAAACAATGTCTGTATCTGTGTTGTAGACATGGTGACCCCTGGTTCCCATCACACCACCACTGTTAAGAGCATCTGAATGTCTACAATCAACCATTTCACACCAAACTCACTCTGAATGATTCTGTACTACATGCTCTGCTGGAGCTCAGAAGAGTTTGAGACTTTGTGAAGAAGTACTTACAGTGCAGATATACATCCTCCTATATATCCTGATGAGTTTGATGTTTGGAGGCATGTTTGTAAATGTGTAGAAGTGTGTCTAAACCTAAACATTTCCTTCCAGCTGTGGAGCTGAACCCAGCCATCCTCCCTCTGGATTGGCTCTTGGGCACCTGGGAGTCGGACGAGCTGGGTGAAGGGTCATTTCCCACCATCGCACCATTCCGCTACACTGAGACGCTGCACTTCTCTCACGTGGGGCAGCCTGTTATCAACTTCATGTAAGCAATTCAAAGTTCACATGCGGACAGACAAATACTAAATTCACACGCACAGTAAAAAATTATAGAGCCTTCTATACATTTTGCTGCATCAGTTTTTTTCCATCAGCACAATTAGATTAATGAAAAGCTAGATTCTGACAGTTGTTCAGAAAACATAAAATTCTGTGTTGCTGTTGATTTACTATTTGAGGTTCAACAAACTCATAAGGCTTCATTCGTTACATTAGAAAGCAAAACAAGAAAGTGGAGTGCAAGAAATGCGGCATAGGGATGCATATACAACATTACAAGGAGAAAACCAGCTGACCGGAATGAAACTTGGTGGGTAGGTTTGATAATGTGAGACGAGTCTCACGCTCGGCCGCGCATGTCACCTAAGTAAGGACGGGCCTTATTGCTGTCCCCAACTGACCTAACAGTCACACATGCAGACCTTCAGCGAGCAGTGATGCCCTCTATGAGTCATCCTGTTAGTGCCAGCACCACGCAGGACTACATGCACACAGACTATTACAACGACTGTCCTTAAAACCACGTCACCGTCACCACAGACTGCAATGGTGTTGTGCCAGACTGTTAGGAGTGACCCAGAATGGAGTCCTGCTTTTGTCCTGGTGGAGACGACCAACGAATCCGTGTGTGGAGGCACCGTGGTCAGCACCAAGATGAACGGTTTGTTGTCACATGTCCAGAAGGCCTGGTGTCACTCCACCTCCACCCCTACCGCACCATCTGCAGGAACTGTGTGAGGATATTCAAGCTGCATGGGATGGATTATCACAGGACACCATTAGTAAACCTCTACTGCTCCATACTGAGATGTCTGGCCTGATGTATTAGCAACCATGGTAGCCTGGCCCTGTACCGAGAGACAGACTTCTGTATGTGTAGCTCAATAAATATTGATCATATCAGGTATTTTTCTGTTGTCCTTACAGGTTTAATGCTTTTCATGCCGAGAGCCGAAAGCCACTTCACAGGGAATGTGGATTCATCAGGATTCAGCCCGGCACCAACAACGTGGCCTTCATTATCGCACAGAACTCAGGTGAGAAAGAGTTTTGTTTAGGATCATCTGTTAGTTTTAAAGAGTCGTAATAATGATAAATGAATCTTTGTGTGATTCAGAATTAGCCAAGTATGTTTTCACACGAGACTTAAAAATATGATACAAGGAAAACATAGAATTACTCATCAACATAGGGGTGCACGATATGATGGTATTTTGTTGTTATCATGATAAATTAAGTCACAATGGGCTTTTCTGAGCATGTCATGGAGATTGTCAGTACTTAAAGAATAAAATAATTAAAGTTCATATAGTGAACTTCATTAGGCCTGTTTAACAGGGTTTAGTAGGCTTGTAAGTTTGTTAATATAATATTAATATTTAATAATTTTATATTTAATAAAAAAATCTTTGTAGGTTTTTTTTTTTTTGCATGTATCATTGTAGTAATTTTTATGTGTCACTACAGGTTCTACTCCATCTATTACAATCTGTTAAATTTCAGAAAAACAAAATATCTTAGTGTGTATTGTGAAGTATTGTGATTTGAGATTTGTCCATATTGCCCAGCTCTGTGCATTACTATGAAATAAAATGGTGTGATGTAGTAAGTGTTAAGGTTTCAAAACACACCCTTCACTCTCCAGCCCATATAATCAAACTTGACTGACCACTTATTTTGTATATACCATTTCCCTGATGTCACAAAAGAACAGCTCAATTAGGTATACCATACAAGTTTAGACACGTCTCCTCATAGAAGGTTCTCCTTATGTTTCTCTTACTGCTACACTGTAGAATAAAAAAAGGGAAGACACCAAACTCTAAAACAGCACAGATGGAATTATACAGTCCACCTTAAAAAACCTCCAAAATGGAACTTTTAAAGAGGATAAAAGGTTCCATTAGTCTGTCCATCACAAATATTCACAAAGTTTTTATTAGAGGTGGAGATATGGACAAATATCATACTGTGGTACATCAGGAGTAGATGTGGTGTATCAGGATATGGACTGGTTCAGACTCTCATCAGTTGGAGCTGTTCAGTGTAAGCCTGTAGAGTCTTTAAGATCACCAACACCATTTATTTAGTTGGGTGTGTCCAAACCTTTGGCTGGTACTTTATAACCACCTATTGAGCCTAAAGCCGTTTAGGCCCACCCATTCACCCTGAAGTTATAAGGAATGTTTTTGGCCAAAACTGCTATTTAAATAAAACAAATGCAGGGCAGCCAATCAGAACATGGCCGATTTACATAACACTGATGTTGGAAAAAAAATATCTGCCCTTGACATAAAGAATGGACTTAGAAAATGGCATAGAACAATAGTCTGACTGTTCTGAAGATATGAGGTTTCAGATCAGCTAGTCAGAACAAAGGTCTTATATTAGGAGGGGCTGAGATATGGTCATTTAAGAGTGTTTGATGAACGTTTGATAGATAGAATTCAAAAGTGGAACCCAGAACAAAAGGACAGAATACAGGAGAAGTGTAAGCTATGGGCCCTATGAGTATAAGCTAGAACCACGAGTACGTAAATTATGTGCAGCTTGTTATGTGTGTTTGCAATAATTTGTGTTTATTCTAATAGGGTTGGTGGAGATTGAGGAGGGAGAGCTCAGCGGTCAGCAGCTGGCTCTGCATAGCCGTGCATTAGCCAGAACATCTTTTGCCAAGGAGCCGCATGTTCAGCAGGTCAGTCGGCCTTCTGCTGTGTTGTGTTTTGTTGGTTCCTTATATACTGATCAGGTACACATTATCACTCACTGTCCATTGTATCAGCTCCACTGACCATATAGGACACTCTGTAGCTGTACAGTTCCAGACTGTGGTCCGTCTGTTTCTCTGTATACTGTATTACCCTGTTCGTCAATGGTCAGGACCCCCACAGGACCACCACAGAGCAGGTATTATGTGGATGGTGGGTCATTCTCAGCACTGCAGTGATGCCGACGTGGTGGTAGTGTGTTAGTGTGTGTTGTCAGACACTGCAGTGCTGCTGGACACCTCAGTGTCACAGCTGGACTTAGAATCGTCCACCAACCAAAACTGTCCAGCCAACAGCGTCCTGTCACCACTGATGAAGGACTAGAGGATGGCCAACACTGCACTGTGCAGCAGCAGATGAGCTATCGTCTCTGAGTGTACAAAGTGGACCAGCAGGGTAGGAGTGTCTAATAGAGTGGACAGTGAGTGGACCCAGTAGCACGGCTAAAGAAGGAATGAACCAGAAGGCACAGAGGAGGTGGTGTTTCTGCAGCATTCCAAGCAAGCATCAGGGTTTTACATCTGGGCAGCTGCAGAAAGCCAGTAAAGGGAACACAGGAGTGGAGTAAATGTGGACTGAGGAGTAAAGACCAGCCGTGCTACTACATTCACCAAGAACCTGGAGGAGCTTCAGCCAGGAGAGGACTGCAGTAGTCTTGTATATGACCCACTTAATGTGTATTTTTTAAAGTACTTCTAAACCTGAAATAAACCGATATGGAGATTCTGTGACGTCTCTAAACAGGTCGGGTTGAGCCGAATCGTTATGGGGTCATGGACTTACAAGCCCTTGTTATTTGTGATCTTTGATCAGATTTCCAGACTCATCCAGCTAAGGCCAGATGGCAGACTGGAGCAGACGGTTTCCATGGCACTGGAGAACCAGCCTCTGACCCAGCATTTGCACATTACCTACCGCAGAGCCTCCTGACCACAGAAGAGCCAGGAACCAGCCGGAGCAGATGGCATTAAACGTCCAACATGTACTCAGTGATTAATAATGTCCTATGCACTTAAATTGTACAGCTCATTAATGACAAATCAACAGAAATGTGAGTGAACGTGTGTTAAGGTAATGAACTGGTACCAGTTACTGTCATATGCAAACGTTTGGACACCTCTTGTCATCAAATGACATGTTATGTCCTCTACAGAGAACTTGAATATAGAATTTCTGCAAATTGTATCACATAATGTCTAAAACTTGCTGAGATGAAAATAATAAATTACAGATTTACATGTCCCGTTATTTGAATAGGTTCAATTCAGGAATAAACAGTCATTGTGTATGGAAAGGTGTGGAACTATGTTCTCTGTAGAGGAAGTTTCCATTTTTTACATATAGAAAATCAACAGAAACATGGAGGTTGACCATTTGACCAACGGTGACCAGCTTTTTATGATTCGATGTTGTCTTTACAATGCTGTGGGTCATTTATTGATTATATATGTGGGATTAGTTATGAGTTATGAAAATTATGCACTGACATCAAAGTAAATATAAAGTGGGCTCCAAAAGTCTGAGCTCCCTAATGAAAATGCTTCTGTTTTGCATTCTTCTC
Organism: Prochilodus magdalenae; assembly: GCA_024036415.1. Taxonomy (NCBI): domain Eukaryota; kingdom Metazoa; phylum Chordata; class Actinopteri; order Characiformes; family Prochilodontidae; genus Prochilodus; species Prochilodus magdalenae. The sequence continues at coordinate 253,135 of JAMWET010007065.1, read as the reverse complement.
TACACAAACGAGTCACATTATGACCCTATCCTACTTTCAAAGGTCCAGCACGTAGCTCATGCAGGAAGTCATGTTTCCGTGGCATTCTCTGGGTGCACTCATCCATGTGGAAGGCACTCTCAGCCGATTGGCTTTGAATCCATCCTTGCAGATCATGTACACCGATACATGCTGATACAGTCTTCCCTGGGGCAAATGGGATCTTCCAGCAAGACAATGCGACACGGCTAGAAAGGTCTAGCAGTGGTTGGAAGAGCATGACCAAGTCATCCAAGTAGTACCCTGGTCCCCTAATTCCCCAGATTGAACCCAACTGAGCATACGTAGGACCACCCAGTCATGCTCGCGATATGGATCCTCCCCCACACACCCTCCAGCAGCTGTGGGACGCACTGCAGACAGCATGGCTCCAGATACCTGTAACAACCTATCAGGACGTCCCAGTCTGTATAGGCTGCTGTCAGTGCTGCACATGGCGGTGGCTCGGGAGATGAACCATAATATGGTCATAATAATGTGACTCGACTGTACGTGATTATTACTTTTATTTGTATGTATATATATATATATATATATATATATATATATATATATATATATATATATATATATATATATACAGGGGTTGGACAATGAAACTGAAACACCTGTCATTTTAGTGTGGGAGGTCTCATGGCTAAATTGGACCAGCCTGGTGGCCAATCTTCATTAATTGCACATTGCACCAGTAAGAGCAGAGTGTGAAGGTTCAGTTAGCAGGTAAGAGCACAGTTCTGCTCAAAATACTGCAATGCACACAGCATTATGGGTGACATACCAGAGTTCAAAAGAGGACAAACTGTTGGTGCACGTCTTGCTGGGGCATCTGTGACCAAGACAGCAAGTCTTTGTGATGTATCAAGAGCCACGGTATCCAGGGTAATGTCAGCATACCACCAAGAAGGACGAACCTCCACCAGCATCACGTAGTGACCTGGCCACTATCCTGCAAGAAGAATGGCTTAAACTCCCTCTGACCACTGTGCAGGACGCAGTATATGTCATTCCCAAGACCAACTGACGCTGTATTGGCCGCAAAAGGAGGCCCTGCACCATACTAATAAATGACTGTGGTCTAAAACCAGGTGTTTTAGTTTCATTGTCCAACCCCTGTATGTGTGTGTGTGTGTGTGTATATATATATATATATATACAAGCTTTTCATTACAAATTCTATTGCCACCATAGGCATCTGAATGAAGAGTGAAATCTTTTGAAATGTTTAGTGTTTATCCACATTTTACTTTAATGACATGCCACTTGCACTGATCAGTAGCAGTGACGTAATCCACGCGTAAGGTGTCTGAATGCGGTCGGCCTTAAGAGGGACAGTTACAAATTGGCTTGCATATAAATATTCACAATAGAAAGCGTGCAGAATCTGTATCATCCCCTCTTCTTTCTCATTTTATTGGTCATAACTCAAACCTGTTTTTTTAATGTGGTCCCAGACTTTAGGACCCCGCTGGACATAATGATATACCCAATTAACAAGGGAGCTGCAGTTCCAACACACAGACCAAGCTTAATTCTCTTAGCTTCAAAACTATACCAACACAAACACTGGGTGCTGCGTTACGTTTGAGGCCTGTGCACGAATAATACAGCCATAACAAAAAGATCTGTCCTGACCGGCTGCTCCTAATACCCAAGCGCTAATCCTTGTACATAGGCTGTTCTTTGTTTTCAGTATTTTGAGGTAATCTTTGGGAAGGACAGTCTGCCAGGTTAATTCCCGACCTTGATGCTGCAGGTTTTCCAAAATTCTACTCACCTAGAAGTTTCACACGCTGCTCCAATTTAAAAACACAGTGCTTTGAGGGACGCATTTTTGTGCTGTTCTCTGATTTAACTTAAAGGAATGATGTAAGTGGTCTAGTATAGGTGACCTTTATGCCAGTGTGTGTGTGTGTTTGATTTACTGTCTGCCAGGATCATCTGTGGAAACTGACAGCATCAGACATGCAGCAGTTGGAGATTTGGATCCTAATGACGGCACACACTGACACAGATCACACAGGCCTTATGTATCTGGTGACCACCGACACGGCCGAATTACTACCTTAAATCAGAAACCATGAGGAATCAGATCCAGCCTTGGGATGTTAGTTAGTCGGTCTGGTTTTAAGAGGAAGTGTTCACATATTCCTGCATAATTAAACAACCGAGATGTAAACAGATTTATTCAGAGTGGGCTTGGTGTGAAATGCACCGCTCTAGAGAAACCTCCCGTGTCAGAATGCTTCACTGTGGTCGTGATGGGAACCAGACATCCGCCTCTAAAAGCCCCCCCCCCACGCAAAGTTACTACATCAAAGGGTAACACTGCCTGATGTAACTGCGACTGCGTTTTAAGGACAGAGGGGCCCTTGAGTAAGGCACCTAACCCCCAGCTACTCCTCGGCTGCCCACCATTTCAGGCTAGTGTGCTCACTGCCCCCTAGAGTGTGTTTATGTGTGTTGCACTTCATGGATGGGTTAAACACGGTAGATAAATTCCTCTGTATGCAAACACCAAAATGGCTAAATAGGTCTAGTCCCCATAATAACTTAATAACTGTTTTACCATCATCAGCGTTCCATATCTAAACTCAGAGGACACATGGAGGTTCACTGGTGGATCAGATAGTAAATAAATTGTCTATGTGGGTTGTAGATGTGGAGATCCCTGGTTCCCATCACTATAAAGAACATCTGAGTCTCCACAATCAACCATTTCACACCAAACCCCTCAGTATGACTCAGCATGTTTACATCTCAACCTCTGAATTGTTCAGGAAGGCTGAAATTCCTGTTTAAAGTAACTGTTACCTCATGAATTCAGTGTTTCCTGCAGTTAGGCAATATCCAAAAATTATAATTTCATGACACTCGACTGTTCTGGGGTTCGTGGACATGTTAGAACAGGCCAAACGCAAACAAGGAGTCCCACTTTGTTAAAAAGTCTATGGTGCATTAGAATTAAATATATCGTCGCTGTCCAAAGAAAAACAAGTATCTCCAAAATGGCAACTTTACAGGAGAGGCCAAAAACCACATTAAATCTGAATGCAAGTCAATGGAACCAGACGTCTTTCCAAACACTTTTGGGCCATTTCTGTTGGTTCAGTCATCATGCAATTCTCACACAGAGGAAAAGGCAGCTGCTGTTTAAATGATGTATAAAAGTCAAAATGGACAAAATTGGATATACATGTTTTTCATTGGACAGCGACAAGATATATATACATATATATTTAAGGGATTGGAGGGATTCATAATTTTCAGTCCCCTTGTTATTTTCAGGTCTAGCCCGTCCATCTAATATCGAGGCTGCGAGGAGAGACTGCATCAGACAAAGACAAAGTAAAACTAACTGTGTAGTTTGGGGTGCATTTACTTTCGGGTGCTGCTTCTGCTTTATACGTGATGGTTTCTATTAAACCTTATTTGTAGCTGTTTATTTTCACTTTGCCTTTCTCATATTATCATCGTTATGGTCATATGGGCCATATAAAGAATATGAATAATGCCATGCAGGAGGAAGAGTCCTCTAACCTAACCCACATATTATAAAAGAGGGGAAAATAAATTAATAAAAATAAATAAAAACCCAAATATAGATCAAATCTTTATTTTAACATGCATACAGTAGCAAGTGGAAGCGTTTCAATCACACACAAACACAAGTCAAAGTGCATCGTGACAATCCAAACCTCTCGGCCTTTACAGCCGCACACTCGAGTGAATCGATCAGTAAAGAAGACCAAGCAAAAGTTAATACACCTCACACGAACGCATGCAGTATAAAAGCTCAGTTATGTTAGCAGACCAACATGGATGCAGCAGCCCTGCATTAAAACCGCTAAAAAAAATTATATTTAAATATATAAAAATAAATAGCATTTATAGATCACGTTTCCACCGGTCAGCTCTGATCTCAGTGACTAAAGGATTCTTCTAAAACCAATTTAAAAAGCCAGAGCCAGCGTTCGTGTTTCCACCAGGACGTGCTTGGTGGAAATGGCTCCGGTGCATCATGTTCACTTCGTAAAACCGATAGCACACTTTCCACCCCGCACCTGCATTTAGGATGGTTCTGAATCTAATATTAATAACTCAGTTACTCCATTCACCCACACAGGCAGACTTCAGAACTGCTATTACAGTGTGGGGCCACTAGAGGGAGCCCAGTGTTCAGAAAATGAATTGGGCAGTGAAATGCATTCTAGGTGTGGTTTGAGGGATTCTCTAGACTGGTCCTGCACATTTAGCACTTCCCCCGCTCCCAACACACCTGATTCGACCAATCAGCTGATCATGGAGGTAAAGTGGCTGGACTGAGGCAGAGGAAGCACTGCAATGTGCAGGTGGAGGGTTTTCAGGACCAGGGCTGATGAACGGTGGGTTGATACAGAAGAGGTTTGGTCAGCTGGCAGGGTACACCTTATTTCATCAGGTAGATGTACATGGTCTTCACAATGTGTCTCCAGGTGGACACAACTGTAGACAGCCAATGGGACTGGTCCGTACTGTCCATGTTCTTCACGCACTTTGAAATGTCCCCCTGGAAGAATAGTAAAAAGAGTATGGTCAGCATGCGGCTGCAAGATTCCAGAGTGGAACCAGGAAAAGGGAGTATTTTCCTCGTACCATTGGGTACCACCGTACGGTACCACCGTACCATTCACAGCTCGATTCAGGCAAACCTCAGCGTCAAACCTAAATATTTAGTGTACAGTAACTCAGTAAGTGTAATGCGTTAGTGTACTGTAAGTAGTGTGTTGGTATATAGTAACTCAGTAAGTGTAATGTGTTAGTGTACTGTAAGTAGTGTGTTGGTATATAGTAACTCAGTAAGTGTAATGCGTTAGTGTACTGTAAGTAGCGTGTTGGTATATAGTAACTCAGTAAGTGTAATGTGTTAGTGTGCTGTAAGTAGTGTGTCGGTGTACAGTAACTCAGTAAGTGTAATGTGTTAGTGTACTGTAAGTAGCGTGTTGGTGTACAGTAACTCAGTAAGTGTAATGCGTTAGTGTACTGTAAGTAGTGTGTTGGTATATAGTAACTCAGTAAGTGTAATGTGTTAGTGTACTGTAAGTAGTGTGTTGGTATATAGTAACTCAGTAAGTGTAATGCGTTAGTGTACTGTAAGTAGCGTGTTGGTGTACAGTAACTCAGTAAGTGTAATGTGTTAGTGTACTGTAAGTAGCGTGTTGGTGTACAGTAACTCAGTAAGTGTAATGCGTTAGTGTGCTGTAAGTAGTGTGTTGGTATATAGTAACTCAGTAAGTGTAATGCGTTAGTGTGCTGTAAGTAGTGTGTTGGTGTACAGTAACTCAGTAAGTGTAATGTGTTAGTGTGCTGTAAGTAGCGTGTTGGTATATAGTAACTCAGTAAGTGTAATGCGTTAGTGTGCTGTAAGTAGTGTGTTGGTATATAGTAACTCAGTAAGTGTAATGCGTTAGTGTAATGTAAGTAGTGTGTTGGTGTACAGTAACTCAGTAAGTGTAATGTGTTAGTGTACTGTAAGTAGCGTGTTGGTGTACAGTAACTCAGTAAGTGTAATGCGTTAGTGTACTGTAAGTAGCGTGTTGGTGTACAGTAACTCAGTAAG